>SNQJ01S0007192.1:8489-23451 GCA_010110895.2 Picea sitchensis
CTCAGTGGAAGTTAACGCCCCTTTTTCAAGGTGCCCTCCACCACCATCGTGGTCTCTTTTCCGCACATCCCCTCTCAGCAGTTCTGCAATTAATTAAAACTATCATTTACATTCGTTGACCTCTTCCTGCAGGTCCATTTACAACACACATTCATACTTATGAGTTTTTCCATAGTCCTTGGCCAGTTCAGTTATATTTACAATCTGGGAGAAACAGGGTGTTACACATCCAATGCTTGAGTTCCTTCTTTTCTCTCTCTTTCTTCCACGACACAACTGCTTGATTTGTTGGTGACACTGACCTCTTGTGTGAGAAATAGAACACACAATATCAAGACGAGAACTTTGGCGGAAAATGCCTCAAACCATATTCTCGACTATTGTATGCATTTTGATGATAAAATATATAATATAATAATTAAACCAACTCAATTTCTCTCACATCGACAACTCACCGAGAGATATTTAGGAGACAAAATAGAAATCTAGAAACACACTTAGGATAAAAAACATATCTTAGAATGTGAAATACAAAGGTGGTATACTAGGACTTCATGATTGTATATGAGTAAGAGGCTAACATTCCCCCCTTCAATCAGACGTCCAAACAATAATACCAATAATACAACATAAAGTGGTATCATCTCCAAGTCTTCATGATGAAACACTTCAACTGAGCTTCAATAATGAACTTCCTGAAAAACTACCAAATATGGATGTTGAAAACTCTGGAAAATCTCACTGTGTAATCATGTCAGTTAGAATACTTGTAATTTATTCATTGATGTGGAATCCATTATGATGAGAGTGAACCAAGATAAGTGAATCCACTGCAAGTCTGACACATCCAAAAAAATGCTTGACAACTCAATCAAATGCCAAGCTACAATGCAAAAGGATCCAATTGTTCTCTGCTAGGTCGAGTGATCGTCCAGGTGAACAAAATGTCCACATCATTGCTCTCAAAATCAACGTCACAATATTGTATCATGTGTATGATTCAATTGAAATACATCGAACCATAATTTTGTTGTCGAAACTTTCAGTTTGACAACCATCTTCAATTCGATCATCAATTCTCCTCTTTGTTAGTTGAAAGGAGATACCACAAGTGGTTTCACGAACCATATTCACTTTTTTTTTGAACTCCCCTCCTTAAAGCGTAGGAGAGTTACATCATTGTACTTCCCCCCCTTTGAGTCTCAAGAGAGTACCATACTCATTTAATCATCTGTTGCAAGACGTGTCTTTACTCGATAATTAATTTTTGGGTAAGACTGAAATAGTTGCTTGGTTGTTGATGACCACTACCAATGATCAATCCACCCATAGTGTACTTTTAATCTTATAGGTTTATTTAATGTTGAACATTTATCTGTAGAATAGTTATTCTTTCCACAACGCTGGCAAGGATAGAGTTCAAAACATTGATCTTCCATATGACCAACTTGATTGCAATGTTGGCATTTCACATGCTAATGATGAACTTGAACAGGGGAAATTGAAACTTCTTGAAGGAATTTTGCACTAATGAAGTGGATTCATATAGAATAATATAGAGTATGAAAAGTTACTTCCTTATCATATTTGATACATGTTTTGTTCTTGTTGTTCTTGATTTCTTCCCAAGGTTTGATGATAGGTTTGGAAAGAGAACACTGAACTTGTTTATGCACAACTTCATCCTCATTTACACATATATCTAAAGTTGGCTCACTGACTTGTTCCTTCATCGAATGTTGATCAAATCATTAGAATCATCATCAAACATAGGGTTGTTCTAAACAAGGACTAGTTCAAAACACTTTACTGACTGTTGATTTTTGAGATCCCTGATCTCATCATTCAATAGTTGGGATTGAGTTTAAAGAAGTCTAACTTTAGATTGTGTCACTTGCAAACAAGTTAACACTGATTGAAGAGTGTTTTTGTGAAGCATGATTGTATTATATTTAGTAGTGTTTATTAGAGTGTTCAAAAACTCTATTAATTCGAGACTTTGCTCCATCGGAAGAACTAAAAGATCCCTTTTGTACAAGTAGGTTGAAATTACAATTGACTTGACAATGAAGAAGGGGTTCTTGCAACTTGCTTGTTTGTACTTGTTTCTGACACTCACATGTATTCACTCGCTTTCATGTCATGTTCACTTGTACTCTTGAACTTGCTCGCTCGATTATTGATCCAGATTTTATGAGAAGAACAAAATGACTACAGATTATTAACAGGTGCTTAATACAAAATAACAGAGATGCAGTAAAACTAGTTTTCTATTCAATAAGGAAATAAGTTGAAACTGTAAAATGCGATGGAAAACAAGCTTGCTGGAATGGTGGCAGCTTATCTCTGAGAAGAGATGTGACGGTTGCGCTCATTCGAAAGAAGATGATTACAATAAGGCTTTGAAGGCCTTTTTACAATAAATATGAATTCAAAAAACCTTAGACATCCAAAAACCTTACCCTAGGAGATGAAGCTCCAAAAGTCATGTGGGCCCCGTTTGGGTAAGTTAGTACATCAACTTCCCAGGGTCGTAACTTTTGCATACGATCTCCGTTTTAGGTGCATGATAGCCCGTTGGAAAGGTATCGTCGAGGAGATTAATTTTGGGGACAAAATTAAAAAACTACCATGTTTCTCCCTGTTTTCCCAAAAAACTTCGTTTTGGGCCTCAAAACGGCTTCGAAAGTTTGAGGACCCGAAAAACTGCTAAAAAAAGTAAATTACCAAAATTTCCAGAAAACTATTTTGAGCCAGTTGGAAAAGGTGGGTGGCCACCGATATCCACCTGGATCAATCCTCCCTCCTTAGGAAGCAATGGTCTCCATTGCGTTGAGTTCCCCCATCAGATGAAGAAATTTCTGTTGAATTTGGCCCCGGTGAGCCACTTTCCTTGGTGCAGGAACTGCCCTGCTTTGACGACTCGATAAAGCTGGATCCTTTGTTGTCGAGTGCCCTTGATCTGTGTGTCCACAATATGATCACTTGATGCCTATTGTATGCAGTTGGGGTTGAGTTCTGTTGGTGTCAGTTGTTCTGCTACTTCTGAGGTGTCCAATAATAGTGAGAAATAAGGGCGAAGGAGATCCACGTTGAAAACTAGGTGCAGGCCAAGGAAAGGAGGAATGTTGAGCTCAAAATCATTATCCCCCATGGCCTTGGTGATGGTGTATGACCCATAATGGAGTGGGAGGAGCTTCCGACGGGGTCTTGTAAGGCGTTCTTTCTGCAAGTGCAACCAAACTTTTTCGCCCACCTGAAACTTATGTGGCACCCGATGTTGATCATGGCGCTGCTTGTAATTGTTATTGGACTTTTGTAGGATATCATGAACCTGTTGGCGGATGTGTTGTATTCGCTTAATGAACCATGTGTCTTTGTCAGCTTCAGATGGAGCAGGAGATGAGTTGGTCGAGGTGACCACAAGGGGAAGTGCAACATCTATGGGACCCAATGGTTGGAATCTCAACCCGATCTAAAAGGGGTTGTGGTTGGTTGAGCTATGCAGTGCTCGGTTGTAGCTACGCTAGACATAGGGAAGGCTCTCATCCCATGTGCAAGGGTGCTTGGAATTATACATGCGAAGCATATGCACAATCATTCGATTTACGACCTCGGTTTGGCCATCTGTCTGGGGGTGGAAGGTCGTGGATTTGGTGAGTTTGGTGTCCAACAGTGACCAGAGACTTGACCAAAATGTGCTGAGAAATTGACAGTCTCGATCTGAGACAATGGTTTGTGGGATTCCCAAATGTACCCAGACTCGTTCAAAGAAGAGTTTGGCAGTGACCTCTGATGTGATGCTCTTCTTGCAGGCAACCATAATCGCCATCTTAGAAAAACGATCAACAACCACAAAAAGACAGTCATTTCCCCGCTTGGTGGACGGGAGGCCCAACATATAGTCCATTGAGATGGATTCCCATGGCCTGTCAGGAGTAGGAAGATGGGTGTACATGACATGTTTCTTAGTGGTCGGTTTGACAATAGCGCACGTAATGCAAGACTTGATATACTTGTTGACCTCCTATCAAATTTTTGGCCAGTAGAAATGTTTCTGTAGCATCGCCACTATCTTTTCGACACCAAAGTGTTCTTCCACTCGACTGTAGTGGGATTCCCAAATCAGCTTCGCTCGCTCTCTTGATGGAACACAAATATGGCCTAGACGACACAACAACCCATGCTGAAGATGGAATATATCGACAACTGCGTTTGCACCCAACATTTGGTAGGTGGTGGTGAAGTCTAGGCCTGTCTCATAGAGTTGGGGCCATCCATAGGTCTCATGGCCGCAAGAGTCTAACACCGTGGTGAGTGCCGCGACTTGCGGTCTGTTGAGAAAATAAACGACACGATTGGTGCTTCCTGTTTTATACTTGATGTTGAGGTGGAATTGTTGCAAGTATGTGGACCTCTTTTGATGGCGGTCATTCTGCAATTTTTCTTGTGTCTGCATGAATTGTAGTGGCTTATGATCAGTGTGGATGACTATTTCCTTCCCAAGAATGTAATGTCTCCACTGGCGACATGCTTACACAATGCAGTACATTTCTTTGTCGTAAGTAGGGTACTTACGGACATCATCTGATAGTGTCACACTATGATGGGCCACGGGGTGGCCGTGCTGAGTGAGAATGACGCCCACAACATAGTTTGAAGCATCTATCTCGATCTCAAAGGGATGATGCAGGTATGGTAGTAAAATTACTGGGGCTGAGCACATGCGCTTCTTCAAATCATCGAACGCTTGTTGTTGGGACCGACCCCACTCAAGTCCCATGCAAATTTCACCTTACCACCACCCCTGGTTATTTGGTTGAGGGCCCATGCAATATGGGAGAATCCCAACATGAACCTACGGTAGAAATTGGCAAGGCCCAAGAAGCTCCGAATCTTAGTGAGTGTGGTTGGGGTTGGCCAATCACAGATGACTTGGATCTTGGTTGTATCCTCATGTACGACATGCTGATCAACGATGTAGCCTAGGTAATGGACCCTGTCCATGTTGAAGGAGCATTTTTCCAAGTTGGCATATAGCTTGTGCTGCCGCAGGGTGTGCATAACCTGTTGAATATGCTGCAAGTGTTCGRCCCAAGTCTTGTTGTAAATGAGAATGTCATTCAGATACACCACTACAAAAKTATTGGTGAATGGTTGTAGGATATCGTCCATCATCCTCATGAAGGTGGCTGGAGCATTGGTCAAACCAAAGGGCATGACCAACCATTCAAAAATGACTTCCTTTGACTTGAAGGGGGTCTTCCATACATCTGTCTGTTCTATCGGGACCTTGTGGTAGCCAAACTTCAGATCAATCTTACTAAGGTATTTGGTCCCCGTGCGTTGATCAAGGAGGTCGTCGATTCGGGGAATCAGTTACCAGTTTCTGACTGTGATTTTATTCAGAGCTCGATAATCAATGCAGAGTCGCCAGGTTCCATCTTTCTTCTGTACCAACATGACTGGGCTCCCACAAGGTGATGAGATGGGCCAGATGTGCCCCTTGTGGAGAAGTTCTTGGATTTGTCGCTTGATCTCCTCATTCTCTAACAGAGAGCGACGATAGACTGGACCATTGGGCAATGGTGCACCGGGGATTAGATCGATGGGGTTCTTGACCTGGCAGTGTAGAGGTACCCCGGTAGGTGAGGAGAAGATATCTGAGTACTCTTCCATGACCTTATCTACTTTCTTCTACTGTGTGGAGAGGTCGGCCGCAGAAACCCTGGATGTGGCTGTGATCTTTCACTCATTCTGAGATTGAATTACGAAGAAGACAAACTTCCCAGTCTGAGAGATGACCTTCCTACATTGCTTAGAAGAGATCAAGGAAATAACATTAGGTGGGACTGCCTTGGGTATCCTGTACAATTTCATGTTCAAAGTAATAATAACACTACGAGGCCTAGACTCATATACAACATGACTTTTTCATAAATAAGGTTGGCGCAAAAGAACATCACAAACTTCGAGAGGAGAAACATCACAAAATACCTCGTCTTCGAAGGGCTTGGATGCCATATGACAGTCGACACTGTTGGCTGACGTGGAGATGGCTTCCTTGGCAGAGCCATCCAATGGTGTAGGGTTGTGGGCGTGGCGTTATCGGCAGGGCCAACCACTTGACAACCTCTGTTGAGATGAGGTTATTCTGGCTACCACTATCAACAATGAAGTGCAGTGGGGTGCCTTTTACCCACATCTTTGAATGGAAGAGGCACTCTCCTTCTTCTGGATCGTCTGGTTCACTAGGCTAGAGCTTGGTGGTAGCAACGGTGGCACTGGGTTCCGCACCAATGATCTGTCTTCCCCTTTCTAGTTTTGACTCAGAGTCAGAACCCACATCTGATTCAGAGGCTTTCAGTTCAGCCACCAGCGACTGCTTTGAGCGACAGTCAGCAATGTTATTCCAAGGGCTCTTATGGAAGTCACACCACTTCTCGGTGTCTTTCTTTGTAGTTCTGATGTCCTCCTGTGCTTGCGGCTTGGACTGGTTGTCCTGATACTGTCCATCTTTGCTCTGTCCTTTGTTTTGTGGGTTGGGGCTGCCATTTCCTGGCTTTTGTTGTGAGGATTTCCCAGGCCCAAATTGCTGCATCTTTTGTTTGACCTTCTGCTCGATTTTGACGACATATCGGTAGGCCATGGCCAAGGATGAGATGTCCAAAAATTCCATTTCGGTCTGGATGTATCTATGCAGAGCACCGCGATACTTGAGCACCAGATGTCGCTCTGAATCTTTGATACCCAGCTTGGTGCACAAGGTATGGAAGATATTTGTGAAATCTAGCACTTCTTGGTCTCTTTCTTTCCGCAATGTGGTCCATTTGGTATACAAGTCGTCATAACTTCCAACATGGTAGTATTGTTCCTTAATAGCATCCATGAATGATTCCTAGGTGGCCATGACTGTAAATAATGAGGGTTCCTCTTTTTCCTTTTGCTCACAGAAAGTTTTCCACCAATCTTTGACATGAGGAACGACTTTGAGGAGCACAAAAGTAATCGTTTCTCTATTCGAAAAGTTATGGACAAAAAAATACCTTTCTAGTAGATTCAACCACTTTTCTACAACATCTGCGTCTATCTGACCTTCAAATATAGGAATATCGAAGTTTATTTGTACCTTGAAGGGGGCGGCCCCTCTGCTCGAAGAAGATGCGTCGCATGTTGGTAGTCGCCTAAGGATTTGCATGATGCTATCCATCATCTCGTTCCTCTGTTGCGTGAGGGCTTTTTCAAGAAACATTTTGAAAGGATCTTTTGTCCCGTCATCTTTCTTTTCTCTTTCCATGAAAGGTCGCTTGGGCGTGCGATAAATTTTGTTCTCAAGAGAAACAAGCTCGAGACCCAACTCTTTGTACTTCGACCTCGTTGGGGACATGCATTAAGACGACAAGGAGCAGACCGCTCTGATACCACTGATCCAGATTTTATGAACATAACAAAATGTCTACAGATTATTAATAGGTGCTTAAGAAAAAATAACAAAGATACAATAAAACTGGTTTTCTATTCAATAAGAAAATAAGATGAAACTATAAAATGCAGCGGAAAACAAGCTTGCTGGAATGGTGGCGACTTATCTTTGAGAAGATATGTGACGGTTGCGCTCATTCGCAAGAATATGATTAGAATGAGGCTCTGAAGGTATTTTTACAATAAACAGGAATGCCAAAAACCCTAGACATCCAAAAACCTAACCCTAGGAGATGAAGCGCCAAAAGTCATGTGGGTCTCGTTTGGGTAAGTTAGTACATCAACTTCTCGGGATCGTAACTTTTGCATACGATCTCCGTTTAGGCGCATGATATCCCATTGGAAAGGTATCGTCGAGGAGATTCGTTTTGGGGGAAAAATTGAAGGAACTTCCATGTTGCTCCCTGTTTTTCCAAAAAAAGTTGAGGGCCTCAAAATGACTCCGGAAGTTTCAGGACCCGAAAAACTGCTAAAAATAGTAAATTACCAAAATTGCTAGAAAACTGCTTTGAGCCAGTTCGAAAAGGTGGGTGGCCACCGATATCCACCTGGATCAATTATTGCTTACAATAAGTTGTTATTTTTGAGTTGATGACAATGACCTACTTATTCCATTTTAGGTATGTCCTTTTACAACAAGTTGTGAATTGAATGACAAATTCAAAGACTTCTTATCTAACTTTGTAAAGCACTCTACCCTATCAATTTTGTCTCAGGGACTCATACATGCAATAACTTAATCAATTTTTGGGTGTCAAGTTCAAACGAGAATGCACCTAACAGGTACAACTCAATTTGATTTCAAATATACAAGTAAACTTACAAAATGACTATTTGCAAGTTACAATTAACGTTGATTCTAAAATCGAATTGATATTCAAATTTGAATGCATTGTTGATGCTTTTTGAGTCCAATTCTCCTTTGATTTCGACCTTGATTTGTTCATTCTTGATGTGGAATTGTTGTTGAATGCTTTATGTGATGGACACTTTGATATCTTTGCAGTTGCTTGATTACTTGTGTGTGAATTTTATTAACTTTTATTCGATGTGTGTAGTGTTTGCAATTGTAGTGTCAAAACTAGACATCGAAAATGAGCATCATTAAGAATTCATAAAAAGCACGCACCATCACAAACATACTCATGGTGTACCTAAGATCTCCTTATCCTGATTTTGGTCGAATGGAGGACACGATCACCAATGCAAAAAAAGAAGTAGTTTTATTATGATTTTTACAAATAGCTCTTAGAACTTAAGAGCAATCTCAAATGACTATCTTTGCTACAAAGCATTTGAGCAAGGGCTGTAACAATTTGATGGCAATAATGTTTTTATAGGATTTTAATGGTATTTATATCCCATCAAGAACCATATTGTATCTAATGAAAATATCAAGTCAACATTGAATGTCATCCCATTTACAAAGTACTAGAGCAATTACAACTTTCGTCAAACCTTTTAAACTAAAGGTAATACATTTTAATGACACTTTCCACAAGCTTTTCTTTCATTTATTTATTTTAACAAAACATATGCATCACTCCCAATACTAATTGGAAAACCACTCATTCATTCACCACTCATTATTTACCCATTTAAAACAATATTCACTTGCTCTTTTAGACCATGGAATAATGTTCGCTGATGATGCATTTTTTATGAAATCAGCTAAACCATGCATTATTAAGAATACAATAATTCTTCAATACACACCACAATAAAAAATACCTTGAATGAAGGGAGACTGCTCATGGTCCAGAGCACAAATGCAGGGACACTGATATGTAAACTGGGAAATTGCTCCAATCAAATCACTAAGTAGACCCTTTCACTTAATGGTATTGTTGGTTACTACTTTCCATCTGCTACCACAATTGATAAGATAAAATTCATATGCTATCAATCAACAAATGCACTAACTAATTTCTAAAGTTGTTATCCAAGAAGGAGAAACATAGATCTGAATGAAGGATGAACACATGTTGCATATCACTTTGTTTGCTTCTCGCATTACTAGATTGTTGATGACGAATTCATGGTGACACATCATTGGTGAATGGCCAGGTCGACTTGCTAGAGTAGATTGTTAGGAAATTGCTTATGTAGATTGTTATTACTTTATGGAAGATTCAATCATTATTTTGGGCATGGATCTGAGGCAAAATGTTGTGGATCGATCTACTCATGTGTGGAAAAAAACCATCAATTAAAAAACAAAAAGACAAATCTCCCTACTTGGTTTTATCTAGAATGTAGCAGACAAGTAGGATTCCTCCTCAAAATATTTAGGAATGACGAGTCCATGAACGGGTGTGATGAGGTGTTGATTTGCGAAGAAGTACATGAACGATGTTGTTATTCATGCCTGATCTCATCTTGACGTTGCTGATATTTTGCGACGTATTTTTCGTTTATCCACAATTTATATTCCAGTCTGAGCACACAGTTGAGAAGATAACATTGGGGGTTTCTGCAATTGTTGTCTTTATCATACCGAATAGCAAAGAAGCAGGTTGGAATTTTTCAGTGCACCACTGCCATCAAATCTCATGCTAGGAAAGTCCCTCTTTGTTGTCGACAATAATTGAAACGAGTAGTGGAATTTCATCTCAAATGATCCTCTAGTTCTTGGGAAAATTTGCATAGTTGGTTGTCCAGATCATCACACATCGTAGCCTAGATATCACTTGTTGTAGCTTTGGTTTAGGCAATTTTGAGGGTCGTTGTGTGAGTGTGAATCACAAAACCTTATTTACTGCTACATATATTGAACGTGCCTTGTTACAACCAATTTGAAAATGAAAAACATTCATCCACATTCAATATGCTAACCTCAAGCACACAACCCCCTCACAACTCAATAAGAGAATATTCAATGCAACTAAATTTAAAAGTGTTGCTAACCTAAATGACAGAAATCAATATGAGAAATGGAAAGAAGGAAATATTTATTTTGCGATCTGAGATCACCATCTCGATAGAGGAAACCAGTGAACCTATGTGTAGTGCACTCAGATCTTCTATGATTGTCCATGAATTATTGGAATGTTACAATGTTGCTAAATAAGAACAAGATGAGAAAGATCAAAGGAATATACAAGTACCTGAAACTAAGGGGGAACACACAATAGAAGGGAGAGAGATTGAATCTGCTATGTATACACAACCACCAAGTACACGAAAGGTAAATATTGGGACAAAGGAAAACCCAAAATTTGCATAGATAAACGATTATTGGAATGATGAAACTGTGGAGAAGATTGCATATTTATTGCACGATTATCAGGATCTATTCCCAACTATATTCTCAGAGATGAAGGGGATAGATGGGTAATTAGGAGAAATGAATATCCCTTTGAAACCAGATGCTAAGCTAGTGCGACAGAGACCCTACAGGTTAAATCCAAAGTATAAAGAGAAGGTGAAAGAGGAGATAGACCGAATGTTGGAAGACGGGATTATTGAAGCAATGGTGGAATCAGAATGGATAATTCCAATGGTGGTATAGGATAAGAAAATAGGAGGAATCAAGATTTGTTTATTCCTAATTAATCTAAATGATGCATGTTTGCATGATCAATTTCCAACACCTTTTACGGATGAAGTGCTAGATAATGTAGGAGGGAATGAGATCTATTCTTCCATAGATGGCTTCTCAGGATATCACCAGATAAGGATTGCACATAAAGATAGGTATAAGACTACTTTTGCAATAAAGTGGGGATGTTATCAGTACATAACGATGCCCTTTGGACTGAATAATGCACCTGCAGTTTTTTCAAGAGTTGTTGTTGGAGCTTTTAAGGAATTTATTCATAAGTTCCTTGAAGTGTACTTAGATGATTGGACAATCTTTAGTCTATTGAAATATCACATAGAAGTACTCAGGATAATGTTGGATAGGTGTAAACAATGTCATATTTTAGTAAATTTGAGGAAATGTATTTTCCAACGCGCCTTTTCGAATTTTGTTGGGCCATGTGGTATGTAAGGAGGTATTATTAGTGGATTTTTCTAAGATTGCAGTGATTTTAGATTTACAACGACCCACATTAGTTAGATAGTTGAGAGAAACCCTAGGTCATACAGGGTATTACATGAATTTCATTAAGAGTTATGTGCATATTACAACACCCACAGAAAAGTTGTTGAAGAAAGAAGCTAAGTTCTAATGGAATGAGGATTGTCAGAAGGGTTTGGATACATTGAAGCATAAATTAGTGATCACGTCGATTTTATCTTTCCATATTGGAAGAAGGATTTCCATGTTTATGTGGATGCGTCGTCCATATCTTTTGGAACAATATTATCTCATCCAGGAGAAGGAGACATAGGTCACCCAATTTCTTTTGCAAGCAAGAAGCTGTCAATAGTAGAAAATAATTACACTACCATAGAACGATAAGGATTGAGAATGGTATATGCGCTACGAAAGTTTAGAAATTATTTATTGGGTTCTCATGCTAAGATGTATATCGACCATTCTGCACTAATATACTTAGTGAACAAGCAAGTGTTGGGGGGAGAATATGCAGATGATTGTTGTTGTTCCAGGAATATGATTTTGCGGTTGTTGTGAAACCAGGGAATTTGAATGTAGGACTAGATCACTTATCGTGCATACTCTTAGGAGAAGATGTAGGGAATCTAGATGATAGCTTGCCATATGCACACTTATTTGCAATTAAAATGATGGATGACTACTTCGTAAACATTGTGCGGTTTCTAAGTACATGAATGGCCTCGCTAGACATGACAATGGAGGAAAATAAATAGTTAGTGGCTAAAGCAACAGACTATCAGTTAATTATAGGGAACTTATACAAGTTAGGTGTAGATGGAATATTGAGACGATGTGTGTTAGAGCATGAAAGGCCATTGATACTTGTTGGGCCCTTCGTTTTGATGAATAGAAGTTGTGCAAATTATGTTGCAGCTTCATTTTGGTGAACAAAAGTTGCGCAAGATGCCGAGGAGCTGGAAAATAGACTAAAGGAAGAACAAAAAGTTGCTGGAAGGACAACACAACATCAATTTTGAGGAAAGAAGTTGCAACAAGATCAAGAAGAAGAAAGAAATCTCAGGTTCTCAACCAACAAACTCAAGATCAGATTATATATATACGACTGATATGATTGAAAAATGCTATTTTTTTTAGGGTATATGTTATTAAGGTTGGGATGGGATTGTCGTGGTTACTAGAGTCATTGTTGCTATCTTCTTGTTGTTAGATTAGTTGATTCTTGAGATCTGGGTAAGAACTAGACTATCAATGTCATAAAATTTTGTATTATTATAGAATTGGAAAGAGCAAGGGACCGAGATAACCTTGTCTCCTACTTGTCGGGAAGCATCCTCTGATCACTTGTATATGTGACTCAAGCTGTGAGAAGAACCTGATATGTTAATATAATTGGGGACCCAAATTTTGAATATATCCTGTGTATTTAGTCTTCAGAATGTATTGAATGTTACTTTGTATTATCTTTATGTTTGATACACTTAATTAGTTATAGCATGCTTATGAATATCATTGTAACTCTATTTTATTCATTCTCGAGTTGGAAATGTTCAGATCTGCTACATGCTTAATCTATCTTGCACAAGACTGACCTGAATATTGATACCTTAGAGATTTGTCTAAGTATTCTCCTTACCCTTCCCTCTCTTTCTCACCTCGGTTGCACTTCGGGTGAGGCTTCTTATCTCCAGGGAAGATGAAAATGCCGACGCTCTAGACTACTTCGGTACCTTTTGTTGGTAAATTGAGAAGGACCCTAGTCTAATCACTTTTTCACTAACAAAATGGTTCCATTGTCGGGACCTGTGTTTTAAAAAGGGAACATGTGAGCAGATTGCTTCCGTGGATCTATAGATCTAATATTCGATAATGGTGGGAACAAAATTGTGATACCTTTATATATAAGGAAGCGAAGTTGTGAGGTAAAAGTGAGAAGTATAGTTGAGATTCTGTCTTTTACTCAGAAAGATTGAGTGACCAGTATGAGATATTCTGGGTAAAATTCTTGGAAGAACTATTCCATTGGATAGATCGGCTACAAGAAGCTCCATAATTCCAATAACATGTCAAGAAGAACTGTACTTGGGATATAGAGAATATCATAAAACTTCATCAGTTGGATCACCAGATTACACGAGGGGCCGTGCTCTCAAATGGTACATGAAGGCTATTCAACCAGGGGTGCAAGGACAAGAGTTCACCCTCGACCAAGTTCGTTTGAAGTTCATCACCTAATTCAAACTACCTCAGTCAGAGAAACAATCTCTCTCTGAGTTGCGGGAGATTCAACAAAGGGAAGGATAATCTTCCTGGGAGTACAATAAAAAATTTAAATATGCTATTGGGAGGTTAGCGCATCCAATTCACGAAGATCCCCAGAGGGAATGGTACATCCAAGGATTACTAACTCTGACGAGAATTCCTTTAACGCAACAATGGATAGCCACCTTAACATATGCCTTGGAATAGTCGATGAATATCGAAGCCATGGCAGGTTATCCAGGGAATCTGAGGATGACCAGGCCTCCAGTAGATGCAAATTTGTCACAACTTCAGGGACAAATATCGGTGCTAACAAAGAAGATTCAATAATTAGCCATACTAAGACCAGGTTGACCTCAGGTATGTGCACATGATGCTACAAAGAAGGGCATCTGACAAATGAGCGTCCATGCATGAGGGGAATGAGACCTCCTCACAATCCGATGGGACCCTCTCCAGGGCCAACATGAGGAGTTGTGCAGGTTTCTGTGACTCCATGATTCCATACACTAGGACTATACAATACCTTCCCAAGAGCTCAACCATCTCAGTCAGTTGAGTATTTTGAAATTTTTCAGACACCCAGGCATGTGCCGAGGAAACGTCCTATTATATAGAAGTACACGAATACGCCCAATACAATACATTGTGAGTTTTGTGCATCTACGACCCATGCTACAAATGAATGTAGAGAATTGGATGCACTTTCCAACATATTAAACCGGACAACATTCAGAATAAATGAACCCCCCCCAAGGACCTGGAAGAGGTCAGGGAGGTGGGGTTGGAGGTGGATTCAGAGGAGGAAGAAATGGAGGAAGAGGGTCGAGCCGATGTTACAACTGCAACGAACAATGTCACTTGGACAGAGAATTTCCTCACCCAAGAAGGCCATGGTGCTCTCACTGCAGGAATAATCGGAATGCAATTGAAGATTTCCCATAACTGATCACGGAAATGGGAAGATCGGGTTTATCAACGAGGAGCTAATCTCATAAGCTCAGAATTAAAAATGAGAATCGAGGGAAAACTACCTAAAAATAACATCATTACTCATGGAGGAGATAAAACTAGGGAAGTGTTGGCGTTCGGAAGTCACTCCTGGATTGCTAGCAGGAGCAGAGCCCGAAGCCCATCAGATTTAATGTCACGGTTTATTTTAAGGGGTGATCAAATGGAGGAAGACTCCGAACA
>SNQJ01S0007192.1:32427-49544 GCA_010110895.2 Picea sitchensis
TCTTCATCTATGCATTCTCATCAAGGACAATACATATTATATTACATAAATCATCAGTCAATCAATCCTTTGACATCAATCAATCACTTGACATCAATCAATCGAACCATTGGCATCAATGACAACATGATCCAACAACAACGTCCTTAGAAGATGTGTCTTGAGCCATGAAATATAATACATCTTGTGGGAATGCCACAGTGGAGTTGCAGGAGGACATGTTGGAGGTAAAGATATTGCACATAAGGTACTTCAAGCTGGATTATGGTGGGCTACTCTATTTAAAGATGCTAAGGAGTATGCTAGATCTTGCGACATATCCCTAAGAGTAGGAAAACCATCATGCAGAGATGAACTACCCCTTCAGCCAGTTAGAGCACTTCAGGCATCCGAGAAGTGGGCGGTTGATTTTATTGGACCAATCAACCCACCAACTAAACATTCAAAGTCTAGATACATCATTACCACAATCGATTACCTCACAAGATGGGCTAAAGAAGAGGAAGTTCAAGACTGTTCAATAGATACAACTTCTAGATTTATCCTCGAGAACATCATCACTTAGTTTGGATGTCCTAGAAGCCTGACTGGTGATCAAGGTAGTTGCTTTATCAACAACACAATGACAATGTTGACAACATAATTTCTTATACAACACCATAAGATCAGTCCATACCACCCACAAGCTAATAGTACAATTGAGGCATTCAATAAAATTCTGGAATGAGGACTGGAAAAAGTATGTTGTGAAAACAAGGAAGACTGGGATGATACAGTTCCATCAGTTTTGTGGGCCTACAGGAGTACCATGAAGAAGCTACACAGGTATACTCCATTTCAGTTGGTTTATGGGAATTTAGTTGTTGTACATACAGACCTTATTACCCCTAGTCTCTATATAGCACAGGCTAAACACATGACAAATGATGAATCAGTTGCGCAGAGGATTGTAGTCTTGCAAGAGCTTGAGGAAGCGAAATTTTTAGCATATTTTCATCAGACAGTTGAGAAAGCTAGATATACAGCTTGGAATGACATGCATATTAAGTCTAAAATATTCGTGCAAGGGGATAAGGCACTACTCTACGAAAGTCGATATCAGAAGTATCCAGGCAAGTTGCACATGCATTGGTTGGGTCCATTCATAGTTGCAAAAATAGGATACTCTAGGGAAGTTAAGCTAGCGCAATTGGATGGTATCCTTCGACCAGGATGGGTGAATGGCGCCTTCCTAAAACCCTATATTTCTCATGATTGAGCCAAAGGAATGTTTTTCCAATCCAAGGGAGAATGTATAGTAGTTAGATTTTAATTTCCTGTAATTTCTTTAATCCAGTTAATAGCGTCGGAGTGTGCATTGTTGCGCCATGACATATAATTATTTTTCAGTCTAAGTAGTGCTTTTGTACATAACTTCTTACTCAACCGCACAGGATCAGAAGAGCCACCATTACATTAAATGAAGTCCTTAAATATGACAGGGACCCCATTGTGGTCAGAGGGGGGGGAAATTCGAACTGTATCACAACCCATGTGCCACACACATCCTGTTTAGTCATACCCTTTCTGGTAGCTACAGTAACCTGTCAGACCTTTCTGTTAAGCCATAAAGGCATGATCCACATAGATGCCATTGGTATCCCTGCCGAGATTCTCAACCATTAAAATGGTAAGCCCTCAGGTCGACCACGTCCCTATCATCCCATTCATTAAAGGCATGATCACCCTATAATATATTACCCCGTTATCAGTCTCATCGGACACCAATCCCGAGATTGCATTTATGGTTTAATGATGAGTGTCCTTAGGAGTAATAACAAAGCTCTCCAGTTATGACGTGTATAAGACTTTGCGAACTCACGAGTGAGATTTATTGTTTATCTCAGTTATCCTTCGTCTTGCGCTATCTACACTCTTGTCTCGCTTATGAAATCTCCTATTCCCTAGTCGCGACCCCTAGCCCCAACTCATCTCCTTTAGTTTTCTAGTAATCCAGAGCCAAAATGCCAAGAGAAACAGGAGGCTGACGTTCAACTCCAAAATAGGCAATTCCATATGATCTGTTTGATCCCCGAGTCGAGATCATGGGCAATGTCAAGGGAAAGGATGAGCAGGTAAAACTGCTCGACCTCGACCTGACGTACCAAGTATTGTTTCCATAGATGAATATTAGTGTATTTTGGGACTTGGCTCCTGAAGAAATGGGAGGCATGCAGTTTGTGTCAAAGCTAAAGTTCATCAACCTGTTCAATTCCACCATCATGAACCTCAGGGATCTATCGTTTTTAAGAACTACTAGTGAGGTTGCATGGTGCACCAAGTTTTTGATCAGTTGGGTGCATGACATGAACTTATGGCTCGATATAATATATCCGATTCATGCTAAGGATATCCAGTAGCTCACCAGACTATCCCTCGAGGGTGAGGACATATCAAAAGGATTCCAAGGCCCAACAAAGCATGGGAAGAAGAAGGGTGAAGTCAACCTGTATGAGAAATTCCATATACAAAGATGCGGATGTATGGCCAAAATCGACCTAATCCTACTAGAGATGGTCCAAACATACTGCTACATAATCGCTAGTAAGGTTATGTGCTCGTACTACAAGGGATATTGCACCTTAGATTCTCTTTCCATAAAAAACTTATGTGTAGATGGAGTTATGTTCAATTGATGCAGCTACCTACTAGAGGAACTCCTAGTTGTGTGTGAGGAAGCTCAGGAGAAGGGGATTTTTTTTACATACAACTACATATTAGTAGCGTTTGCAATGTGGAAATGGAAGTCACCCTTAGGAAGACAATTTTCACCTACAGATAAGGGCTGCCTAGCCAAGATGTTCTAGCCTTGGCACTCAAGGTCAGACTCAAAGAATATGGAGCTCAACAATGTAGCGTTCCTAAAGTGGTACAACTATCTCATCGACGCAACTCAACGGTTGCGCATACCATAAGAACTATTGAATCTCAACACCCAGAACATCGCATTTTGGCTAAATCACCACTATACTTTTGTTTGTCCGAGGCATGCGAAGTTCGAGGGCTTCCACACAAGGTCGTTACGCTCCTATTTGGATGAAGAATCCTTCGACAAGGAATTCATGTCATGGGTCGGTGTTAAGCGCAACCCACACAAGTCCAATATGCATTATCTCTTGCCACTAGAGCTCCTGAAGAAAAAGGGGCAGGAAGGAGTGGGACCGAGTTCTGGTCCAACATAAAAGAAGCGTAAGGTCCAAATTCCATCAGACTTAGAAGAAGAAGAGGGTCATGAACCTCTAGAGAAGACGAAGAGGACACTTCCTATGTTTCCGCAGCTCCCAGAACAAGTCGTGCTATCAGGGAAGGATGCCAACGACATCCTATCTTCCACGTATTTCCCCTATCAAAATATTGAACCCGCATCCAATATCCACGAATGTACCTTGTACCAGAGCCGCCAATCGTGTTTCCTAGACTGTGATTAACATCACATATGATCCTGAGCCAGAGACCACTACCTACACAACCGTCATTACAAAACAAGCCCCATTTCCATCACAAGCCCCATCACCACCACATGAGACCACTAATCCCTCTTGACCCACACCCCCTGAGCCAATGCAACTGGATAACCCCGATCCTTCTGAAAATTTAAAAGAACCCATTACCTTGACCACTTAAGTCGTGAGCCATCCAACCTATCCGTTGGTATCCATTTCTGTCACTCTTCCTTCGACGAAGAGTCAGAAACAAGAAATCCCACCACTTTCTCGAATACCGCAAGTTCCAGGTACCCAGAGTCCTCTTTCGACAGTCAATGTTGATATTACCATCATTAGGAGCGAGACTCCTGAAGATTCATTAAAAACAGGGCCGGGAGCACAACTAGGTCAGAAAGAACCCCAAACAACATCAGGGCAGAGAGAAACATCCCTGAAAGAACAACTGGATCCAGTACTCCAAAATCCATAGCAATGCGTAGAACTGTTGCAACTTTTCTTGACAAAAACAAAGGTTTTCCCTCTACTTCCAATGGCTTTAAAGACTAGACTTGCACATCAACTGCAATGTCCATCCCCAGGGGAAGAAGAGGTGGAGATACCCTTCGAACATTCGATGGCTAGTGGACTGCCACTACAAGTACGATTACCCCTGGATGCTGCTGCTTCATCTGACGATGTCACTCAATTGTCGACAGTGCAACTGGTGGGCATAATCAGAGCCTCGACTGAGCAATTGGAGCAGAGGATCTAGCAGGCCGAACCATAAGCCAATTTTTAGAAACAAGAAGGACTCCTAGCACAAGCACAACGAATGAAGGAGGAATATTCAAATATTTAGGCATAGCATAAGGTAGAAAAGGTAAAGGAAAACTCATAGAGCCCTGTACAACGATCATAAATACAATGCCTCAGCTGCCAGAATCCATCGCAATAAGTGAGCTTGCCGTGTAGATCGAATTAATTAAGGTATCCTGGTCTGAGCTGGAAGAATGAGCAGAAGATCTCGAAGTATAGTTGTGGGATAATAAGCGAGAAATCAAGCTTCAACCCAGGAAGCTACAAGATCAACTGGAAAAAGTGGTCTTGGAAGGAAACAATGCAAGAGTAACCTTGCATAAAAGAACTACAGAATGCAAAACTGTTTTCAAGGAGGTTAGTGATTGGATGGGAATCATTTCAAGGCGCAACCAAACATTGAAAGACATGCGCTTGCATATCCAATCGCCAAATGAAGAAGAAACCAACATCATGGATCCACTGGAACAACAAGAGAAATTTGACAATATCCAACAAGCAGACAATGATCTAAGTTCATTATTTGAAGCTCAAATTGTGGCTAAGAAAGAACTACGAGTGTTTCGACTTGTATTCCAGACAACGTATCTACAGATGCATCAAGTGGATTCCATGGCTGATTCAAAATGGAACTCTCTAGTTGCGTGAAGCTAAAATAATGCATTACATACACCACCCATTAATTTGTTGCTGAAGCTTCGCTACTTATCAAAAAGTGGTAGGACAAAGTGGACAACTTCCAAGATGTTAGGAGAAGAGCTCTAGAACTAGTACCTGAGTTGGGACCTTCATTTGAAGAATATAAAGCAGAAACATTCCAAGATGGAAATGGAAGCAACCTGGAACCAGAAGGCAAGGAAGAACAACAAGCCAACCCAAAGTCCATGGAAAAGATGAAGACTTGACTCGGGGTGAGTCAAGGATTGTGATTGGAGCCTGTTGGGCCATTCGTTTTGATGAATAGAAGTTGCACAAATTATGCTGCAACTTCATTTTGGTGAACAAAAGTTGTGCAAGCTGCTGAGGAGATGGAAAATGGACTAAAGGAAGAAACAAAAGGCGGTTGGAAGGAGAGATCAATATTAGTTTTGAGGAAAGAAGTTGCAACAACATCAAGAAGAAGAGAGAACTCTCGGGTTCTCAACCAACAAAATCAAGATCAGATTATATATATGAGACTGATATGATTGAAAAGGGTTGTTGTTGTTAGGTTATATGTTATTAAGGTTGGGCTAGGATTGTCGTGGTTAGTAGAGCCGTTGTTATCTTATTGTTGTTGTCTTAGCTGAGTCTTGAGATCTGGGTAAGAACCAGACTGTCAATGTAATAGAATTTTGTATTATTTTATAATTTGAAAGAGAAAGGGACCGAGATAACATTGTCTCCTACTTGTTGGGAATCATCCTCCAATCACTTGTATATGTGAATCAAGCTGTGAGAAGAACCTGATATGTTAATACAATTGGGGACCCAAATTTTGAATATATCTTGTGTTTTTAGTCTTCATAATGTATTGAATGTTACTATGTATTATCTTTATGTCTGATACATGTAATTGGTTATAACATGCTTATGAATATCATCACAACTCTATTTTATTCATTCTCGATTAGGAAATGTTCATATCTGCTACACGCTTAATCTATCTTCGACAAGACTGACCTAAATCTTGATACCTCAGAGATTTTTCTATGTATTCTCCTTACCCTTCCCTCTCTTTCTCCTCTCTGTTGCGCTCCAGGTGAGACTTCTTCTCTCCAGGGAAGATGAAAATTCCAATGCTCTAGACTAATTCGGTACCTTTTGTTAGTAACTTGAGAAGGACCTTGGTCTGATCACTTTTGTGCCAACAATACTCTCAGAAGTGTATGAAGGAATTGCAGGAGAACATTACGCAGGTAAAGCGACAATGCAAAATATTTTGTGCTCAGGGCTCTGGTGGTCCACACTTCATAAGGATGCTAAATAATATTGCCAAGCATGTAATGTTTGTCAATGGGTGGGAAAGATACCCAGAAGGGATGAGATTCCTTTACACCCATAGTATATGTTGGAGGTATTTGATAAATTGGAAATAGACTTTTTTGGACCGATCAACCCACCAACGAGAAGATCAAGAGATATATAATCAATGCGACAAAGTATTTGACTAGATGGGTAGAAGCAACACCAGTCATATATTGCACCGTGGAGACTGCTGCAAGGTTTCTATTTGAGAATGTAGTTACACGATTTGGATGTTTGCATATTTTACTCAGTGATGAAAGAAAAAACTTATTGAATGTGACGATTGTGGCATGGACTGAGTAATTTCAAATTCATCATCAGAAGAGTACGTCGTATCACCTTCAAGACAATGGGACAATAGAAGCTTTTAATAAAATTCTGGAGAATGCTCTGACACAGATCTGTAATGTAGGAAGAGATGGTTGGGACTTAAGGGTTCCTGCAGTATTATGGGCATACAAGACTACAAACAAAACATTGATAGGACATACACCTTTTAGGTTGGCCCATGGGAAAGAAGTAGTAATGTCGATGGATTTTATTTTTCCTAGCCTGCACATTGCATCGATTATTGATCTTTTGGACTCTCGCGCGGTAGAGGAGAGATTTGTCATAGGGTTCCATCAACAAGTTTAGATGACAAGGGAAAAGGCATGGCATGATCAACATATTAAAAAAAAAAAGTTTCATGTGGGGGACTTAGTATTACTATATGACAGTAAGTTCACGCAACATCCAGGAAAGTTTTGAATGAATTGGTTAGGACCATATGTGATTCAACATGTGATGGAGGTAGGTGTTGCGTAGTTGGAAAAGCTGAATGGAGAATCCCTAAGAGGCATGGTGAATGTAATTCGACTGAAACTCTATAGAGACGGACGACCATCTGCACATTAATCTGAAATACACAAGACTGGATGTATCATAGTAGTGTATTATAGTAGGAAAAAGACAAAAAGAAATAAAAAGTGGAAAAATAGATAAGGAAAATGAAGGAAAACAAGAAAAAATTGAAGTAAGTTACAATGAGCGTAGGGGCACATAAAAAGTGAGTGTTGCGTAGATAAAAGAAACAACGCAGAGACAATTAGGTGCATACATAAGAAACACGTGGAATAGAACTGTGACGATCATTAAAGGCATTAAAAGGGAGGAAACAAGGGTTAAAGAGCGTTAATGACAAGCCATAAAGATGACGCTTAGACATAAATGGAAACAATCGTTGGGGATCATGACAGACTGACAGTACAAGGTACAAATCAAATGAAAGATATGGTAATAAAGAAAGATTAAATCAAGCATTCACCACATCACTAACATATGAGATAGTTAATTCAGACGCAAAGAGACATGGGCAACTGGAGAAGGGGCACAAAATCCATGAAGGGTCGAAAAGCATTAGATATTGTCACTTAGAGTTGCATGCGAGTAAGAGAGAGCTAAGAAACATATTGCATAATCGAGAAAAAAATCCAGAGTTGAAGCGATTGTCGTTGGTAACCAATTTGCATAAATGGAACCACCAAAAGAAACAACTCCCATACCAAAGAAAACATGAACACGAGCGCATAAAATAGAACTAGTGGTTGACGAGACTTCAGGGTCATCATTGTCGGAGACAAGGTTTCCACGAGACTACATCCCTCCAAGGAAATATGATGCCCCACCAGTGACATTGCAGAAGACTCCCTACTACAAATTGGTGTTTCCCAACATCCCAGACAGAGTCATCGTGGAAAATACATGCTAGGGAGGGTGTCATAGCTCAAATATGTGGACCATGATATTATAGACACAACGAAGTTCCCTGAACTTGTGCCGCACCGCTACTTGTAACCAAGGACAGATCCAATAGCGAACCAGAGCATACCAGTTCCAAATGTATGGGCCAGAGGATTAGAGCGATAATGCATACTAAACTTGTTTTATAGTTCACATTTTGGCCAGATAAATGAGGTGAATGCATGTGTCAAGTTGAACTTAAATGGGATTGAAGTCTTATGGTCTTGTTTAATTAATTTGATTGACTTTGATTTCAAAAACTAGACATTGTGTCCATAGATCCAAACCTCATAACATTCATGGCACTAAGTCTCTTGTTGAAAGGAATATTGAGGGAAAGCACATAATGCTCATATCTCAGGAAGAAGGTTATGACAGTTGACTGAATGAACAACAGATGAATACTCAATGACAATATTGGCATTTGCATAAGTTTTCTGACGACCCACTTAGTTTAAGTTTACATGATCTTAGCATGCTCTTCTTAGGATGAGTTTTAATTTCGGTCTTCACTTTTTTTTTAGTTTAATTTAATTTCAATAAGTCATACATTTACATGAGTATTTCTTCCCAAACTGTCTATGGGTTGATCACACCATTCTCTTTTGTATGCAGGAAAATGGCTTGTGCAATCGACAATTTTGAATCTTTTCTCTTGAAATGAAGGAAACTTAGGGAAGTGTTAATCTAAACTTGGATTCTCAAATTCCTTTGCAACAATTTTGATAAACCAAGATTGTCACCAACTCAATCACTAATCAAAAATGTATTCTCATTCATTTATTCTCATATTGTTTTTCGATCTACTCGTTGTTTGGAGTCATTTTAATTACTATTTTGATAACCTCCATAAATGTAATATCGCTTTGCATTATCAGAATGAGTATTTGGTATTAATGATTAGTTTTTATGGAAAAGAGAAAAGGGCACTTGGGTGAGAGACATGAAATGAAATTTATGTTATTGAGAATTCAATGTTTTGAAAATTGCAAAGGAATTGCATATGTTATGAACTCTTGAGAGCTTATGGGTCTGTACAATGTTTCTTATAATTGGTTTTTGAAAATATGATTTGATGGAGAATCTACATTAACCCATTCTGATATAGTCCCAGATGATTGTTTTGTTTCATTAAATTAAAGGAAAATTGTATGTGACAATTGGATTGGACAATTGTGTTGCAAATCTCTTTCACTAGATCATATATTCTTGTAATTTGGTTTATTCTTCATTTCAGATCAGAAACTCTGAGAATACTTTCATTAGGGATTGTTGTTAAATGGTTAAAGTTTCCTCATTGGTTATTTCCCTTAGCTTACTTTCAATATTTCGGTGAAAACACTTTCATTGTTGTTGAACCCGATTTGTTTCTTGTCGTTGGGTTCTCTTCTTATCTTTCAACCAATTTTAATTCTTTCTTTATGACTGACATTCTAGTTTAGATTCCTCTTAGTTTATTTTTATTTTCCATGAATGGAATTTTGATTTCAGTCTTTCTTTCTTCTTGTACATATCCCTTCCATATTTTGATTTGACTGTTGTTGGAAAAGCATTTTGAAGAATGAAGAATGAGGGCGCACACAAAAGAAGTTAGGCACGCAAAAGAATATATACATGCAAAAGTAGAAAGGACAACGATCAAGAATGTAAGGGAAACATGGAGGCACAAAGATAGGATAAACATGCCCGAACAATGAGCTTTCATGAGTTGTAATTATGAGTTGTCATAGAGTTTTGAGATAAGAAAATAGGGTTTTGAGCCCTAAATTCTATGTATAAATATGTAATGGGTCGGGTAGAATAGGTTGTTGAAGGCCAAAAGTTGTTTCTATTGAGAGAATAGACCGAGTTTGAGAGAGATTCTATGTTTGAAGGTTTAGGGAGAGATTTTTAGAGAGAGGATTTCAGTGGAGAGTGACTAGGAAAGATGGGGGAATACATCATGATGTATCTATTGTAATTGTAGTGCACAATCCTGAGATGATTGCATAAAGAATAATAAAGAATCCATACATTTTGGACATAGCTCGAAGTTTGGGTGAACCACGTTAAATTCTATGTCTGAATGTCTTTTTATACAATTGTTCATGAATGTTATATTTATGCATAACTAGATCTAGATTTGTGTAGTACATGATTGATGCGCAGTAAAGATGAATGTTATAGGGAATAGTTTATGTTGCAATCTGTGTCACAATGATGCGGCATAATTGAAGTTTAATAATTAATTAACGGAAAGAGATATAGAATACTGCACACATGGTAGATAAGTAAGAATGATCATGATGGTAGCCTCCCATCCCCCCATCCGTGCAGAAACTTGGTTCCTACAACCCCAATAGATGCCTTGGGTGGGACTTCAATTGCATGCAGGTGATGCCGAAAGGGACGGTGTCTACATGGTTTTTTGGTAGAATAAATTGAACCTAGGGTCTTAAAACTGCACGCCAACAAATGGTTTTGTTGTGAGGACTCAAAATTTTTGATTGACATAATGTTTTGGAGGCCGACTAAGAAAGAGATCACCGAATGACTAGAAATGAAGGAATGGGAATTTTCTCGGAAAGAGAATAGAAACCCTCGGATGAGCGACGAACAATGGATGCAAATGTATGTGTACATAGAGTTGCATGAGATTTTCTTTGGTGAATTTATGATTATCTTAACTGAGTGGTTATAAATATTAGTGGAGAATACTGGAAGGTACAAAACTACAACGCCGAGGAAATGAAATCATGAGTTGGTAAGACAATTGAACTCTGTAAGTAATAAAACTTCTTGTAAAGTTCATTTCTGGTTGAATAGTATATTGGGAGGTTATATTACATAATTTTCAATAGATTGTACATAGCCATATAGTGTTGTAGAGAGGAATTTCTTTAAAGGACCATGCATAAGGTTTATGAAAGCATTGGGTACCTGGATAAATATGTTGTTGTGCGACAAGTGCATGATGACGATGGAGTTTGATTTCTGAGGGGCTTCACGCACATAGGGGAACTAGGGGATGGTTAGAGTATTGTCTGAAGGTAGGAGAGAATGAAGGAATAAATGAAGAAGGAAGGGAGAGATTGAGGATGTAGATAAATGAAGAAGGTGTATCAGAAGAGGAAGACAAGTTTGGAGTACCGCGCAGTGGAATAAGGTACAAGAGGCTGAAGACTAGGGCTAATAAAGGAGAGTCGTGCAATGAGATTAAGGGAAGAGAACCCCGCGCAATAGTCCATATTGTAAAAATATTGTACATAGAAGAAGAGGAAAATAATTCTCAGTTCGGTACTATAATAGAAGAGTCGATAAGTCCTACTTAGACTGGATCCTGTGTTGATTCCACGATCCTGTGTGCATCACCTAGATCAGAAGTAACATTTGAGGAGACCTATATGTTTCTATTATCACAATAGGAAACATATATATGTGCTTTTCATAATTGTAGGGAACGTATGAACCTACTTTATACCCTGTGTTTATACCCCCTAATTCTGCAAAATGTGCAAGCAACCATTTTTCTTAGAAATATGCATATCATAAAAATTTGTCAATTAATGCTATGGGTATTTCTTATGATCAATTTATGAATATTTATATCACACTTATCCAAATTATAAAAATTCTAGGTCATTCTCCTATAAGTCATATTTCCAATGATTGTACTCTTTCCCTGATCCGATTTCTGAGATGAAAGTTATGGCTTCCTGAAAAATCCACTTTCACCCAATTTGTGCATTTTCTCCACTGATGAAATTTTATTGAAATGCCAACTTCAGTCAACTGAAGAAGAAAATATGTGAGGAACTAGAGAAACTTTATATTATTTGTAGATAAAAAAAATGACAACAAATTCATAAAAACTTTCATATTTGTAATCTGATGCTCCAGGAAGAAACTACAACAATCTGGAAATGACCATTTTTCCCTTTTTCACCTTTTTTTCTAGACATTTTTTTTCGAAAAATTGGCTCTTTCTCAATTTGTGCACTTCTGGAAAATTTTCAATAAATCAAAGTTAGTTGTCTTGATGAATGTATAAAATGTAGAGGAAATAATTTTTTTTAGTTTTGTGATCTGGGGTCACTTTTCCTCCTAAAATCTCAAAAATCCCCAAAAAGTGGCCCGAACTAGTGGATTTTGGCCTATTTCAAGATCTCCATTCTAATCCCCTTAGGATTTATTTATTTCCTTAATGGGTTATTTCCGTGTCTTCTTTATGAACACTCTCAATGAATTTTATCTTAATATGGACCTATTACAATGATCAAGACCCATATCTTTAAAACTAATTATTTCACAGCTTCTGACAAATCCAAGAAGAAATGGATAATGACCCTCTATGGAACTTTTGTAGAGATCATCTCTACCGAAAAATACCATAAGTTTCATCCAAATATGACTTAATATGCTCTAGTTATGGAAACAAAAAGAAAATGGCTATGGATTTTTTTTTTTTAAACTATGGAACAATTTTGCCTATGTGGCAATCTGCACCATTGATCTCAATTCGAAAGAGATATGGACCATCCGTCGAAGGTTCCCATTCAGAGTGATAAAGAAACAAGGTCAAATGGGACTTCGAAAATAGGGTATCGAAGAATATTCCCTTTTCGATACCGTTAGAGATAGTATCATTCGGATTTCATAAGATTAGGGAAGTTTCACTACTCCGAAAAGAGAGTATTGAATAATATTCCCTTCTCAATACCATCAGATTTTTTCATTTAAAGTTCATAATATTGGGGAAGTTTCACTGCTCAAAAAAGAGGGTATCCAAGGACATTCCCTTATCGATACCGTCAAAACTTTTCATTCGGAGTTCAGAAGATTGGAGAAGTTTCACTACTTTGAAAAGAGGGTATTGAAGAATATTCCCTTCTCGATATCGTCATAACTTTTCATTTGGAGTTCAGAAGATTGGGGAAGTTTCATTGCTCTGAAAAGAAGGTATCGAATAATATTCCCTTCTCAATACCACCATAACTTTTCATTTGGAGTTTAGAAGATTGAGGAAGTTTCATTGCTCCAAAGAAAAGGTATAAAAGAATATTCCCTTTCAATACCGTAGGAACTCTTCTAAACAAGATCTTTCGAAAACACTTTTCCAAAAGAACATCTCCACAAGATTTGATGGTTGAGAATGTCTCCAACTGATCTGACAAATCTTGTTATTTCAGGCTCGTGTTATCGGATTCCTCCCTTCAGACTCAATCTCATGCCCGAACCCAAGTCTTTTAGGACACTTCCTTCCTGAAGACATTTCAGGAATTCTTTACTCTAATCCTCTGTGAATCAATCTCGATCATTGATTCTCTAGGTCGAATTAATATGGGTCTTCGATCCACAAAATTTCACAGCCTCCATGAACACACATGAATTTGAAGTCCAAGACCAAATTCAACTTTGCAACTGCAGATCGATGCCATAAAACACTTCTTCGAATACTCTGAACATTGAAACTCGAAATATGCTCATAATTTGTGGGTTTCACTTTTGTTTTTCTCCGTTCCCCCCCCCCCCAAATTTGTAATAGACAATCTTGCAACAACAAATTTGACAAATTCACAAATGTTCTGGACCATACCAGTCTGGTGTTGAACCAAAAGATCTAATACCAATCTGTAATGTACCCAACCACCCATATGATGGCCATGCTACTTCAAAACTCACTTTTGAATTGATTTCAAATTTTGATAAATTTTTAATTAATAAAGAGGCATGGAAGATTCACATGCAAAGATCAAGATTCATGCTACAACATAAAATAAATGAATATAATTCCATACACAACAATAACCAACAAGCATGCATATTGTAAACATAAATATAAGAGATAATAATTAATACACAATGGAAATAAATATACAGGTAAATGAAACCATGACAGAGAGAACTTATCTTTAATGAAACAAATCTCCAACTGACTGCAGACCAAGGAAATTCCACCCAACTGTAGACACAGTTATTCCAAGTCTCAATATAAATGTCACCCTCGATCCATGGCTATGAATCCACAAGGACGGTTCCAGGGTGTCTCTCAGCTTTCCAAACCAGTCATCACTCAAGCTCTTACAGGCTTATCAACACAAAAAAATCCAAAGTACACCATCTCTCTTCTCTCCAACCTGCATAACCCAAGAGAATGGACCCCCTTCTTTTCCACACAGTCCCTTCGGATATCCACTTCCTTCTAGGGATCCAATGCATTTGGTCAAGAATCTCCATGTTGGGACTCTTAGGATTCACATTTTTGAGAAAAACTTAACACATGTCAATGCGTTTCAGACATCCAGGCATTAATTCATGGATGGAATACACCAATAGTCATTTCAACCAACAAAACAATGTCTCCTCTCCAACAATTCATTTTTCTTTCCCAAGCCAAGATAAACATGAATGAGGAATGATTAATGGGTGAAAGAATGAATGGAGAGAGAGAACAAAATGAAGAGTGTGAACCCCGAAACAATCCAAATATGGGTTTATATATTTACTTGAAAATCAAGAACTACATGGCCATCCCCCAAGAAGCTTATATAACTACTTATCTCAATTAAAACAATTATGGGTAAATAAAATATAATAAAAATATTTAGCCCCCCTAATTCCCCCTCTCTTGTGGAATCATAGCCCCTTATAACTCTAGTCCTTGTCTGTCTAACAACCAATGATGTATTTTATTATTAATGATGATCAAAACATTACATTTCCTAGGCACTTTGGACTCTTTTAATTGTTTGGGCACTCTAACCTTTCATCAAATGAACAAAATACATTATTTAATACATGGACTCAAAATTGGTGTATTACACCCAGATAAGATGTCTCTCCTTCCTCTTCATTTTTGACCATTTGATTTCCTATTTTTAGCAAAACTTTAACAGTTTTGGCAAATTTAACAAAGGGGTGGGCACATACAAGTCCTCCTTTGGCACGGGGTGCATATGAGGTGACCTATATGTGTCTATTATCATAATAGGGCACATATATATGCTCTTGTCATCATTGTAGGGCACGTATGAACCTACCCAAAGGAAAAATGAATGATTTAACTTCTCCCTTTGATTAATTATTGTAGGATGGCCATCGTTTGGAGGGAAAGAGATCATGAAGAGATAAATAATCAACTTATCAAAGACCCAGAAGTTATAGAAGCCCTTCGAAATTGTGTCTTAATGAAATTCTTCGAAATAAGCAATATGAGAGCCCAAAAGAGAATATTGCGGGTTCTAATGTGATATTGGGACCTAGACGCTGATGTATTTATGCTTGATGGGAAACCTCTAAAGACAGAGGTTGAGGATATTTACTTCATAATGGGACTATCCCGACAAGGAGAGATAGTGAACTTCAGGACTCAAGGCGGTGGGGGAATGAAAATTCAGGAATATATATATACCTATTATTCCTCGGGTACCAAAAAGGTGGGTATTCAAGTCCTAATATTATGTATTCAAAGATTAATTTTAACAATAATCCTTTGTACCATCACAAGGATTGTAGGGTCAACATCTCTTCACCAATCATCTTTCCCACTAATGTTCTATAGGATAGAGTGCTTACGACCAATAGTCTATGAATCGAGCTCCTCATTATTGATGCCAATGAAGACTCAACTTACTGAATGCAAGTTGGCGAGGATGAAGAAGTTTTGGTACATAAATATTTTATGCACTTTCTTCTTCGAGAGTGCCAGCCATTAGTATACAAGTATTTGTCCTTTCAAAATATAACATTTGATGGTTTTTTGAACATAGGTGATGAAATGAAGGGGGGGGGAGGGGGGAGGGGGGCGGAGGCCTAGCCCAAATGATGATGAATTATTTTGCTGGTGGTTGCGATAGATTATTGTGATTGATGACTATCCCTATGAAGTGATAAAGTTCACCAGGGACCCAAACATGCTAGTACCCTCGATGTTGCACTAGGAGAGATAGGTAACAATTTTTTAAGTTTTCAAGTTATATAATTTTTATGTGTTTTTATTTAAGAAATAACTCAAGAAGAAAACCAAAAACAGAAATACAATTTGGCGTGTATCACAACTCTAACAGAATTTTGAATGTGAGGATATAATTGGACCTGAACAACCTATGGGATACCCTCGAAATAGGCACAAAGGATGAGACATAGACCATCAGTGAGGGGATGTGGACAGAGTGCTTCAAAATGTTCAGAGGAACCTTGATAGAATCACCCACCAAATCTCGATGGTATAGATCGAGGATATCCCAGAGTAGATGTAGCAGAAGGTCATTGGAGTACCATAGCCTTGGGTCCGACTCTTCCCTTGTATGATGAATGTCGTAGTGTCTTATAATGAGGAACACATAGGGGAAAGGCCATCAATTGATCCGGATTATTTTCGGCACGAAATGAGAGCGGAGATATAATAAAGAAATGCACAGAGATATTGCAGATATTCAATAATATAACAGAAATGTATCAGAGATGCAACCATAAACAAAGATATACAGTAATACACGATTTCTATTAATCAGAGAAATGTACAGAGACTGTAAAAATACAGAGTGAAAAACTCGCTAGAATGGTGGCAGCTTATCTTTGAGAAGAGATGTGATGGCTACTCGCATTTGCAAGAAGATGATTACAATGAGGCTCTGAAGGCCCTTTTACAATAAACGGGAATGCCAAAAGTCCTAGACATCCAAAACCTAACCCTAGGAGATGAAGTGCCAAAAGTCATGTGGGCCCCATTTGGGTAAGTTAGTACATCAACTTCCTGGGGTCGTAACTTTTGCATATGATCTCCGTTTTAGTTGTGTGATCTCGAAAAACCTTCATTTGGGCCCTTAAAATGGCCTTGAAAGTTAAAACCTGCTAAAAATAGTAAATTGCCAAAATTGCCAGAAAGCCGTTTTGAGCCATTTGGAAAAGGTGGGTGGCCATCGATATCCACCTGGATCATCAATATAGTCATTATGTACTATATTGTACTGACCCTATATATGTATATTCATGGATAGATGTCCAATTTTGTAATGTCAATCCACAATTTTGTACTTGATGGATATTTAAATAATATATATATATATA
>SNQJ01S0007192.1:61575-109302 GCA_010110895.2 Picea sitchensis
ATTGGTGCATAATTGGTAAATGGATGGATGCACTTTTTTATGGTACAGGTTGATTACAGGTTGGTGCATGGTTGATGCACTTGTTTATGGTACATGTTGATTACAGGTTGATGCATGGTTCAGATTTATTGGTACAGGTTTACAATGGTATATCTCACAGTGATAGTGTGACAGTGGTTCCATCATTCTACTTCTACTTTAGGGTGGCAGGATGGGGCAAGGACAGGTGGTTGTAGCCACCTTCCGGTTGTAGCCAGAGAACATAGGGGGTTGTAGCCTCCTTCTAGTTGTAGCCAGAGAATTGGGGAGTTGGAGATTCCCTCAGGTTGTAGCCTAAGAAACTAGGGGGTTGGAGCCTCCTTCCAGTTGCAGCTAGAAAACAAAAGAAGTTGGTGCTTCTAATGAATGTAATTCTTCAAGACATATAATAAAAATCATTCCGTGTTTTTCTCCCGATTTGGGTTTCCACGTAAAAGACTGGTGTACTGTGTATGTAAATGATTGTTCATTTGTTCATTGCTTATTTACTCTGCAGTTATTGGATGATAATGCTTCATTGATATAACACTTGGATTATATGGTTAAAAAGGGATTAAATTTCTCTATTACTGATTCACCCCCCCTCTCAGTATTCCAACAAATCCAATGGAGAAGGTAAAATACATGGGTCCTTAAAGTATAATGTCTGAAAATGGCACACTTGAGATGCGGGAATCAACGAGATCGATTGATTACACCAATATAAAATAGAGTTAATGTAAGATATTGGTGCCACAAAGTTGAATGTTCCCATCAATGAAGGATACAACCCGACACCCATATTTTGAATGGTTGTATGATAATTACTTACTAACATGACAATAGATACAAAGGATATATTTGAATCATTGCGATTAAATGAAATTTTATCGATTGTAATGATATTCCCTTCATGAAGTAAACAAAGTACTCGAGAAATCGAGGATACCACCGCCATCATTTCATAGTTCCAACTATGTCCTAGCAAGAGGTTGTAGTGAAGCAGAGCATTGACCACTTTAACTTCTACATAAATGTTTTTACCTCCCAACTAGATAGGAAAGGAGGAAATAATCCCATGCGACTAAAATGACCATCCATCGAATGATGTAAGCAAAGTAAGAGATGGAGAAAGATCAAGAGAGCCAATGGGTCACCAACAAGATAGAGACATGATGCAAGTCAAAGTGCCTTCATCAACGACTATCCTACTAATAGTTTTCATGGAGTACATGACCTGAATCTAGAAAGAAACATGATATGGAAGGCGAGGCTTGACATCGATAGTGTCAAACTTGATAACCTGAGATCTAGAAGAATCTATAGTTCTGATAGTAGACAATAATGCACTCCATTGCGAAGGGAAACTTTGTAGCACCTTTAAAGTCGATATTTTACATGGCATCTGAGCCAAATCATTAAAAATCAAATAGTTTGGAGTGCATCTATAATTTGGATTGTGCTGTGATCATTTGTACTCACCCTTAGGCATGCAACATTGTGTCTTTACATGAAGATGATTATGTGGTTTAGGAGATTACTTTCCCTTCGAAGTAGACTCAAGGTTACCATAATCATGATCCCTAGCCAACATGAAAAACATCCAATCCCACCATATGGATGAACAATGAATTTCCATGTTACGATGGTGCACCTTGGGTTTATCTTTGCACATTTCTATAATTACCATAATACCTTGAAGCCATATGTGTCCTTGAAGAAATGGGTTTCTCAATACAATAGGATACCGTTGCGCTAAAAAATGTCAGGATTTTTCCATATTGGGGAATTGATGTGTGATGTGATCCTCTTTGCATAACTTGTAAGGAAATTTGTCCTTTTTCTTTTCTGTCTTCACCCCACCAACATTATTTTCAGGCTTAGTGTTATTATTCCCACCTCCTTTTTAACCATTACCTTTGTTTTTTCCTTCGAGTTGTTGGGGACCCTTTGGATTCTCCATTTTCAAAGAACTCACATCTAACATTTGGAGAGTCAGAGCAGTCACAACGTGACCTAAAAAATTCTTATTTTGATGAGTTTTCATCTATTTCATCTTCTTAGAAACCAAATATGGGACACAATTTCTAATGGAACCAACAGTTCCATCAACATGTGGTCTATAATTAAGCTTCTGCAAGTAAGTACTTGAACTCAGTGTGTTGGGAAAAATATCGTAAAGAGTCCCATATTGAGAGTAAATAAATTCTAGTTGCTCAACTTTGAAGATGACTTCCTCTTCATTAGTCACCCCCTAAAGGGAGAGGTCCTTGGATATATAGAGTAATAAATACTTTAAAAACCACTCCAAAAGGAACCGAGGAGGGATCGTGGCCTTAATCATCCTCTTCCATATTTACAATTCCTGAATGTGGTTGGATATGTGTGTTGCATTGTCTTTCCTAAGTGTAGACAATAAATATGTGTCGACATCATACCGAATCATAAGATATAAGTGATTGAGAAAAATTGTCGGTAGATCCTGGAAATGGAGAAATAATGACCCTTGTAACTTAATTTACCACTTCATAGAAACTCCAATGAGAGCGCATTGAAATAGTCTCAGTCAAATGGAATCGTCATTAAGAGAGTTTGAGGAACACCATAAATTAAATTTTTTCATGTGATCACTCGGATCCTCGCTAGATTTCCCTTCAAACATTGGAATAATTAAAGATAGTTTGGTTGGGACCAGGGGACAATTTAGATCATGACACACTGGATCGTTCATAAATTTAGATAAGTATGGAAATTTCAAATTTTCTAGAAAAGGAATCCTAGGTTGCACCCTCAAATTCAATTACTAGGGTTGGAGGCCCCATATTGGTTGGTACTCGGAAAATAATGACTTGGGTTGTTACTTGTACCCGGTTTCTAGGAAGAGCTTGCATACTGGATAGGTTTCTGATAGGAACTAGGATACCCTTGACCATAAGGATGAAAAAATCCACTTACTAGGTTTCCAAATGACTAGAAGGGGTTTCCCCCTATTGGGATCCCTTGTGAAGATTAATTCCCTTGCATGGGATTCCATGGACCTTGAAAATGGTTTCCCCTTGACGAAAACCCATATGACATAAAGGTGTTACTTCCAAAATTACCAAACAATGTGAAAGGGTTTGAAATTATAGGCATGCTAGAGGATTGGAATCCTCCACTCATTTGACCACCCCACACCACAAGAGGATTATCCACAGAAATGGGCCTAGAAGATGGAAAATCTCCACTTCCAGGAGAAGAAAATGATGGAGGGATATGCCCCCCTCCCCATGGGACACATTGCAAAGGAGTTGAAGAAATCTCCACACCACCACTAGGGTTAGAAAATAGGGTTAGAACTAGCCAAGACATGGGGCATGCCCATAATTGACATCCCAAATGAAAAATCATTTGAAACCAAAGGAAAATAAATCGTCACACTTATGGGATGAGTGGCCCTAGTAATCAAAGATATGAAATTGTTAATGGAAACAACCATCATAGCTTAAGTTATTCTTTTTGTCTCGGTAGTGGAGTGAGTAGGAGAGACTCCTCCCCCTACAATAGACAATGTGGGGTTATGAGGACCCCCATACCCTAATGCATCTTCGATGTTTTCCACAATGGACTGCCAAAGAGTAATACCGAAAATGTAATCCATCTCTAAAGAAGTTAGAATATTCATAAGAACTTAATAGTGAGGTCTAGTAAGTGGAGGGTTGAATGGTAGAAACAAATCCTTTGGATTCAATATCCATGGCCCCAGTAACTTCCAGTGCATAAGTGCTCGAATCCACAATATTCGACTCTACTAACTTGGAAGAACCAGCTCTGTCTAATTTGCGCCTTTGAGGAGGCAATGGAGGTTCCTTCCTTTCCAGCTAAAGACCCTGGGATCCTTTGAGACCAATGGAGCAGTTGGTGTTCCACCTTAAATCAATGATTCAAAGTAGCTACAAACAAACTCCATAAATATAAATAAGAATAGAGAGCACACCATTAAAAAACCTAAATGAAACAATACAAACAAACCAATTATCCAATACCCCATCCCAGGTGAATTAGGTTATAAGACTAAAGCATTGAAAAAGTCAAGAAAAATGACCTTTCAGAAACTACCACAATTTGATTAAGTCCCAATATCGATGAATGAAAAAGTGAAAAGTAGTTACCCTGACCTCCATGTAATATCCCTTCCCAGTGCAAGTAACCCACGTGCATAGAGGGCACCCTCGAGGGGTAATGAAAGTGTGATGCAATGATTTCCTTAGGTACCACGCGAATCCCCTTGCAATCACCTCTATGATACATAGTAATAGAAACTAAACTTAAAAATTCACAGTTGGCGTCCAGGGGAATAGTCAACATTCTAGATTGTACATATGGGCAAGGTAGCTAGGCCCTAAGCCTTGAAAGAACTGACACTGTAGAGGCGAAGTGTTACTCAAGGAACCTCCATATACACAACAATTTGTGGATGTTTAGACAAGTATTGGAGGGGTAATATCCGCCTCTCACCCTCACACAACCTCGTGTTTACATCTCGTGTTAAAGGATTTTACTGGCCACACCTATATGAAAATCATATTTTTAACACTCTCTGGTCAAAATCCTATGTTCAGTTCAACGACCTTGGAGAGTTTACTCTCCAACTTGTTCTAGTGCCCTAACCTAGATTAGTTGATGAACCCTATAAAAAGAGTCTAGTAGATTTTAGTTTAGTGTTTAGTTTACTCAATAGGAATGATCCTGAAACAAGTGGTGCTAAATGACTCTTGTAGAAAAATAAAAACTATAAGAACATTTTATTTTTCAAAACAAATCTTATTCTTCAAATGAAAGTGAGTGTTATATGAACACTTTAAATGCAAGTTTTCAAAATGCTTACAATGCAACTCTTTTCTTTTCACACATGTAATACAATTCTTTGTTTTCAAGGAAACATGCAATGCAACTCTTGAAAAATGCACAACTTTTTATTTCTCTTTTAAAATACGAACACTAATATTGACAAGAACTGAGAAGCCCTAAATGCCTAAAAGTGAAACTACCTTTTATGAAAATGCAAGAATAAGAGAAGTATGTGAAAGATGTGAATTTTTATTTTTCCTTTTTAGTTATACAAGGATGATAAGAGTTGAGGGAAGAAAACTGATCTAGAAAGAAAAATTTTCTTTTTCGTTTTCTTGCAGCTAGGAAAACAAATTAATAACTAAAAAGACTAATACAATTTTTTTCTTTTTCACTTTAAAAGTAGAAATGCAAGGGAGAAATACAAGGGAGAAATACAAGAAATTTTTGATCAAAATATTCATATTATAAGAAAGACTGTTTGGCCAATCCAGAAATCAAAGAATCTTGCAAGAACTTTTTCTACACCATAAAGCAAATAAAAATGACTTAAAATCCAAAGAAGCACCAAGTAGTTTTGTTTTTATTTTAATTTTATAAACAAAAACTACTTTATGAAACTGTTACGATACTTACAGAAACCCAAAGATTTCAAAGGAATCCCCACAAACCCAAATAGGGCTTTGATAAAGCAAAAAGAAAGAAGAAAACACCTTACATGATAGATATGTGTTTTCCTTCAAGGAAAGGTGCACATGTACATACCTTTCCCTTTTGTAGGTAGTGTATGTACACTTCCATGTTTTAAAAAAAGAGCCTACACAACCCATAACTTCAAGAGAGACTTGAAAAGGACTAAGTTCAAAGCTTGCGAATGAAGGATAAGGTTTTGAAAGATTAACAACAATAGTAGAAACATAAATAAATACAAAAAACAAAATAAAACAAGAACCAAGCAACCTAAACTGACCCAAAAGAGACTCTCCCCAACATAGTCGCCAATTTTGTTTGTAGAGAATGAACTCCTATAGTTGGGATATAATCCAAAACATAATGATTTACCCAAATAACCAACTATGTCCCCAAAATATAGTCAAGAACTTGTAACTAACTAACCAATGTGTAACGAGAAGGAAAGAGACCAACCTGGATCCTATTGTCCGATGTATATCCCTCATGTGAATCCTTGCTCCAATGTTCCAGTCCAAAACTTTCTCTAACAACCTGCACACAAGGTGGAAGCGAACTACAAGGTAGGTAGTTACAAATAACTAACTTTTAATTATACTAATTGGAATTAAACACATTAGTATTCTAGATAATCACATGTTTAGATATAACAATAATAAACAAAAAAAAATGGATTGGAAAGAGATCTCTTTATTAAGTTAACAACAAAGTCAAGGAACACTATGACCTGTAATTGTTGTGACGTTGCTTTGGAACCAAAATCCAAGTTCCTCCACCCGGGCTAATGAAGATAAAATCACACCTTCAAACTCTTTTCCTGTGATAGGTCCAAGAAAGAGAATGGGTCTATTTATGATGGGATAAATGAGAAAATTATGTTGGAAATAAGGGTTTCGAGAACTAAAGGGAATATCTTGTAGACATGAGAAAAAATGGCTTGTGGACTCTAGTAACAAAAGGCCAACATAATGATTCTCCAAATAATCAATTTCTCTCATCTATCCCTTGGAATCATTTTATAATCCAAAAAAATGGTTAGAGTAGTAAATCCATGGGAAATAGGGGGTTAGGAACCAGAGGAACCCATAAACCTCACCCAAAATTTAGCATTTTTACAATCTTTTGAGCCAAATAAATGCATACGCACTTTCTAAAGAGAAACTAGCATACATGTGTTGCATAACTATTAGGGAGCGTATGGATTAAAAAATGGGGGGTTTTAAGAATTTATGAGAAGGGACAAAACAAGGTTGTGGTTTGGAAGTAGGGAAGGGATCAACAATTAGGACAATATGTGCATATATGATGTAAGGCATAAAAATATGCTATAAAAATAATGAATATTCCTTATTTAAGGGACAAGGTTAAGAGATTCCCAAGTATCCAAGATGAACATGAGGATCCTCCCGTAGTGTTACAAGCTATGCATTATGACCGTAAGAATGTAGATCGTGCACATTTTTTCATTTCTTTGGTAGTAAACGATCTCTTGCTTCACAATCGTATGCTTGATTCTGAGGAATATGATAATGTGATGTCTTTAAAGGTCATGCGTCAATTAGGTTTGAGGATTACAAGGGCTTATAGAAATGTGTGCGACATTGATTCTAAATTAATCAAGGTATGTGGCTTAATTAAAGATCTTAAGGTTCACTTGTCTTCTTATCTTGATGTTTCTATTGGAATGAATGTTTTAGTAATTTATGTGCATGATGCTTTGGGAATGCTATTATCTAGGAAGTGGGATACAACTTTGGGTGGTAGACTCTAAATGGACTTATCCTATGCAACCATTAAAATTGTACATGGAATTTATTCTACTCTATATAGTCAGCTTGTGGTTAGAAACCATGTAGAATATCCTAATAATAGATATCCCTGAAGTGAGAATGAATTTGAATATATTGAGACTTGTAAAGATTCTATATATTCCCCTCCGTATATTGATCCTTTTTTATACTTGGATATATTTCCCTTTGCGCAAGAATATAGTATTGATGATGTTGATGACATATTTTTTCCAAAAAGAGATGATTATAGAGAACAACTCATGAAGTATGAGGATAAATATCCAGGATCTATCACAATTTTGAAACAACGTAAATAAGGAACCTTACATTTGTATGAAGATGATAAGAAAAAAATCTCCTTGATCAATTCCCATATTCTTGCTTTAAATCAAGAAAGGAACATGAAAGATGATAATGGAATAGTTGACCTTAAAGTAAGGACAAAATATTTTCAAAGAGGAAACTTAGTATGGATAATGTTTCAAGAAGGATGCATATACAACATATTCAACTAACAATTAAACAAGTACATAAAAATTTAATATTTAATAAAGGTTCCATGCATTGAGTAATTTCTACACATTCTTGGAAAACCTATGCATTCCCCCATGGTGAACATTATTCCTTCAACATGTGTGTAATAATACTATAATACAACATCCAACACCACTCTATAATAGAAAGGAACAATTGATCCATATTATGTGAAGAATTAAAGGAGGAAGGAATATATGTGGAATCACACATTATTATTGTAGAGAGAACAATAATATAATGAAACCTATATTTAATTAATCATTGAAATAGAAACGTATTGCAATATGTAGAACAATATAAATTGGCTAGAATGGTGGTAGCTTATCTTTGAAGAGAGATGTGTTGGCTATTCTCATTCATAAGAAGCCAATTAAAAGAGGACAAAATTTCCTTTTAACATAAAATATAAAACCCTAATAGGTAATACCCCTAAATATTCAAAACCATAACCTTAGGAGATGAGGTGGAAAAATGAATGGAGGCCTCGAGGAGCCTAGTTGATATGACAACTTCCCTATGATGCATATTTCCCATTAAAACTTTATTTGGGGTGTTTCTTGGCTCGTTTGAAATATTATTCCATGCTCTATGTTTTTGGAATGCCTCACAATAAAATATTATGAGGTTGAGTCAACTACCAAAAATGCATGGGAAATGATCGAAAATTGCATCAAAAGTTGAGGACTTGCAAAACTCTAGTAGAATTCCAAGGTGTAAAACCATTATGAGTTAGTGGAAGAGGTGGATAGCCAATTGTATACGTTGGATAAGTCATTCCCCCTTAGTAATAAATGGTACCCATTCTGTCAAGTTTCTCCATCATATGGGGAACATTTTTCTAAATTTGACTCTTTGTAAGCCATTTTCCTTGGGGAAGCAAATGACCTTATTCAACAACCTGATAGAGTTGTATGTTTTATTGGCAAGTTCCCTTCAATTTGGTGTCCTTAAATTAGTCTATTGTTTCCTCCTCAATGTATTTAAGGTTACGTTCTATAGGGTCTAATTGTTTGACCACCTATAAGGTGTTTGAGATTGGGTGTAACCTGATATGAAACAAATAAATAGAACTATGGATAATCGAAGAGGAATAAGATTCAAAGATAACAGGTGGTGTATAAAGACACTGTTAGAACACTTAGGCATAGGGAATTGGGATTAGAACATCACAATGCATGGTGAACATATTGACACATGTTCACTTCATGATCTTGTACACTTGTACCACATGTTGATAATGACCCATTAGGTTTAATATTTATAGATTTAAGATCTAACCAACTTCCTTGAATTTGAGAAGATCTTATCCACATATAACCATCGATGGTTAAAGTTGAATTTGTTAAATCCACATTTTCTAGTCGACTCAACAAGGATTATTGACCTAATTGTCCATGCATCCAACTCGCAGTTGATTTCTCAGCTGGTCAATCCACCGACTCTCTATTTTCGACTGCTGGTTGATTGTTCGACTAACAATATTTTTGACTACTCGATTGACAAATGTAGATATCTTATCGATCAGTCGATCGATTATATCTAGTTGTTGGTCGACTTCTTGACCAACTTATTTTAGGGGAAGTGTGATGAACCATAATAACTTGAGGTTCCAACATCTCCCATCAACACACGACTCTGGAGATTCAAGAGGTGAAACTAAGTTAGTAGGAAACCTCCCCATCAATGCATCTTCCTAAAGCCCAAACATCATAGAAATGTTGATGAACTTAGCTACATATAATGTCTCAGTAAATATATCAACTACATGATCATATATTCCATAATACATAAGAGAGACAATGTTCTCATGAATCAACTATCTAAAATAGTGAGCATGGAGTTCGACATGCTTCATATTAATGTGGTAAATAGGGTTATCATAAACTTGAATGGCACTTTGATTATCACAGTAAATTGTAGTTGAGTTCTGTATAGGAAATCCAAGTTCTCCCAAAAGTTGGCAAATCCATACTACCTATGTACCTACATAAACGATGCCATGATATTATGCTTTTGTAGATAACAAGGAGACTACCTTCTATTTCTGGCACGACCAAACCAAGGGTCCAATGCTGAAGTGGAAAACATATCCATAAGTGGACTTCTGATCATCATTGTCACCAACCCGGTCATATATGGTGAAGCCAACCAGTGAATCTGAACTTCGACAATACTTGATACCAAGATGGGTGGTACCCTTGAGATAGAGAATAATCCTTTTGATTACTTTCTAGTGGATTTCTCTGGGATCCTGCATAAAACAACAAACCACATTAACAACAAACTAAATGTCAGGTCAAGTATGAGTAAAATAAATGAGACTGCTGACCAATTGTCGATAGAGGGTAGAATTGACTTTGGTAGTTTGACAAGTTTTTATCAACTTAAATCTAGATTGAAAAGTAGTAGCAGAGGGATTACAATATTCCATATTAAAATATGTTAAAATATCCATTACACATTTAAATTGAGAAATGAAAAAAACATCATATAGTGGTAATACTTGAAGACCCAACCAATAATGCAGAATGCCAAGATCTGTCAAGTCAAAGGATTCAAAACAGGGATGATTTTAAGGATGGAAATTTATTTTAAAATGTAGAAACCTTGGCGAATCTTACTGATCCTTCATATGCCAACTATAAATGTTTGGCGATATTTTTGTAAAAATATTGAAATTTCTAAGGATTTAATATAGTTTTTATAACATTTTGGCGATTTTTAAGGTAAAATAATTTTATCCTATAGAATTTGGGCAAATCATTTTTAAAATAACGAATCTCGTTTTTGGAAAAAACCATGGAAAATTAGCCCATGAGCGAAATTTAGCCCCTAAAATCATCCATGATTCAAAAAGTGGTTTCTTCAATCTAAGAATGAGATTAGTGTTATCTCCATTTATGACAAGTTCATCAACATATATAGCAATAATCAAAGTATTTCCATGAGTATGGAATACACATAAGTTTTGATCATATTCACATAATTTGAAACCAAGTCGAAGAAATAAATTGTTGATCTTAGCATACCAAGATTGGGGAGATTGCTTCAAAAGATAAAGAGAATTTTGAAGTCAAAAAACCAGTTTTGAATTTGTCACAAAACAAGGGAGTTATTACATGAAAATTTCTTTAGATAGGTCCCCATGAAGAAATTCACTCTTCACATCCATCTAATGGATTTTCCATCCAAATAGAGTAGTAAGGGAAATAATTAGTTGAATATATTTGATCTTTGCAACATGGGTAAAGGTCTTAGTGTATTCAAAGATTTCTTGTTGAAAAAATACATTTGCAAACAAGTGAGCTTTATGACGCTCAACAACACCTTTAGAGGTAAATTTGGTCTTGTAGACCCATCGACACTTCATAATGTTATTTTCTTGAGGTTGGGGAACTAAATCCAAAGTGAGATTCTTCAACAGAGAATCCATTTATGTTTTCATAGCCTACTCACATTTAGGTTGTCCTAGTGAATTTGAGTAGGTAACAGGATCAAAGGTTTCAAGAACATGAGTCATCAAAGCAATGATGGAATGCTTCTTCTAACTGCGAGTTTTTTGTCCTGAAGAAATATCACTGGCTTCAGAACCAATAGTTTCAATGGTATTGGTAACCCATCTAGGTAGAAAAGAATGAGGGTGAAATGTTGTTCATTGCAAAAGGTTGATAAAAATTTGGAACAGTTTTAGGTGACAAAGATGGAAAACCAATCGAAATAGAAATCAATTGACTAGTTGATTCAGAGGTCGAAGGTCTATTGAAACAAGACCATAGTTTGAATGTCCAGTCAAAGGAATGAAAAATGGAATAAGAGAACCATAGTCGAAAACAACATCAAAGTAATCATCCTATAACAATATATAAAATGAATTCAACAACTTGATACGAGAAAACTTCTCATCAAACCATACATTTCGTTTGATAATGATCTGTCGTTTCACAGGGTCAAATAGTCAGTAGTATTTAGACTCTTCAGAGAATCCCATCATGATGAAAACATGGATTTTTTCATCCAATTTCATTCTGCAATCATTGGAAATATGAGCCCAAGAAACACATCCAAACACACTAAGGTGGCCGAATGAGGGATTTCTTCCACACCATCATTCGACTAGAGTCACCAAAGGAACAACTTGAGTTGATATGTGATTGAGAAGATAATTTTCACAATAGATAGCTTCAACCCATAAGAGAGGAGGTAAATATTTTTCTTGGAAAAAATATCTAGCCATTTCGACTAATGTCTAATTCTTGCATTCTACAATGCCATTCTGCTGAGGGGTATGAGGATTCTACCACTACCATTCAACACTATATTGAACCAGGTACTCTTCAAAAGGTCGATTCACATACTCACCACCATTTTATGATCTCAGGCACTTGATGGGTTGGCCACATTATTTTTCAAGGAAGATCTTGAACTCTTTTATTTTTTCAAAGACAAGATCATCCTTCTTTAGAAAATAAACCCAAGTGAAACAAGAGAGATCATCAATGAAAGTCAAGATATACATTTCACCTATTAAGGAAGGTATATTCATGCAATAGATATCACTGTAGACCATATCCAGAAGATTTTATGCTCACCACACTTTTCCAGAGTCGAAGGGTGCTTGATGATGCTTTTCATGCACATATCCTTTGCGAAGTCCATTGGGGGGGGGGAGGGATTTAGGTAAACCGACAACGATATTCTAAGTTTCCATTGATTGTATACTTTGAAAATTTAGGTGTTTGAGTCGTTCCTTCCAAGTTCAACTTCATTCATCTATGTGAGAAATAAGAGAAGTCGATTCAGAGTCGGGTCGAGTCATGTCACAAAACTTATAGAAATTGTCCTTTGGGTTGAGAAAACCTCCAATGACAATCAACTGACCTTTATTCAAATATTAAAAAAATAATCAATATGGTGAAAAACCCACAATATTACATGTTTGTGTTGATAGAGAAACCCAAAATAAATTGGCATTGAGGTTTGGTAAATGATAGACATTGGCAATTCTCCCATGTCAAGAGGAAACATCACCATGACTAGCAATATTGAGAGAAAAATCATCAACAACATAGATCTTTCTCTCCATAGCTTCATCTAAGGATGTGAAGGAATCATCCTTAGCCATATGATGAGTGCACCCAGAGTCAACTACCCATTCATTTTATGCAGAATGAGACAACAAGGCTTGAGAAGTTTTGACTTGAAAGGGGAAATTATAAATGGGTTAGAAAACAATAGACACTTCTCCTTCAAGGCGTTTGACATTCTCCTCTAGGTCATCTCTATTATTGTAGCATACTTTCTCGACATGTCAAATCTCTCCATAGTACTGAGATGTCTTTTTCTTTTGACACTAACGATGTGCATATGTCTTCCCTTTAGGTTGTTGGTCGAAGCATCCAGGTCTCGATATATGGGTATTAAACATCATAATGCATGGTGAACATATTGACACTTTTTCACTTCATGATCTTTCACATATACCAAACGTTGATAATTATCAATCAAGTATGTTATTTATAGCTTTAATATATAACCAACTTCCTTAGAATCAGGAAGATCTTGTCCACATATAACCATCAGTGGTTAGAGTTGTCTCCATCAAATCTGTGCTATATAGTCAGCTTGATAAGGATTCATGACCCGAACATCCATGCATCCAAATCATAGTCAATTACTCGACTAGTTGACCCATAGATTGACTATCTTATACTTTTTTTCAATTTCTTGACCAACATGCTTGTCGACTACTTGACTGAATGATGTAGATATCCAGTCGATTCATCGACCAACTATATCTAGATGTGACCGACCGTCGATAGGCTGATTCTAGGATAAGTCATGATGAACAGGAAGATGAGTTCCAACACCCCCATCGACACATGACTACGAATATTCAAGAGGAATTGAAACCAAGTCGATGGATACCCATAATTGCATCTTCCTCAGTCCCAGGCATTGATAATTGCATCTTCCTCAATATCAAGCATTGTACGAAGATTGATGAACTTAGCTTTAGATAATGTCTTGGTAAAGATATCAGCTACCTGATGATCTATTCTACAATATATAAGAGAGACATTGTTCTTATCAACCAACTGTGTGAACTAGTGAGCATGGAGCTCGACATGATTCATCTTACTATGGGAAATAGGGTTGTAAACAACTTGAATGGCACTTTGATTGTCACAATAAAGTGTACTCGAGCTCTATACAGGAAATTCAAATTCTCCCAGAAGTTTGCGAATCCATACTACCTTTATACTTTCATGAACAACACCATGATATTATGCTTATGTAGTTGAGAAGGAGACTACTTTCCATTTCTTGCATGAGTAAAACAATGGTCTAGTGTTGAAGAAAAACGCATATCCAAAAGTGGGATTCTGATCATCATTGTCGCATGCCCAGTCGAAGTCGGTGAATCTGACTAGTGAATCTGAACTTTGACAATACTTGATATCAATATGAGTGGTACCCTTGAGATAGTGAAAAATCATTTTGACTACTTTCCAGTCTCTTTCTATGGGATCTTTCATAAAATGAGAAACCAAACTAATATAAAAGGAAATGTCAGGTCGACTGTGAGTAAGATAAATGAGACTGTCGACCTATTTTCGATAGAGGATAACATTGAATTTGATAGTTTGACAAGTTTTTATCAGCTTAAATCCATATTGAAAAGGTGTAGCATAGGGCTTGAAATGTGTCATCTTAAAACGTGTCAAAATATCCATTACACATTTCTATTTATAAATTAAAAAACCATCAGATAGTGGTAATACTTGAAGACCCAAAAAGTAATGAAGAAGACCAAGATCTGTCATGTCAAAGGAGTCAACAAGTTGTTTCTTCAATATAAGAATGAGATCAATGCTATTTATAGTTATGACAAGGTCATCCACATACACAACAATAATCAAAGTGTTTCCATGATTATGGATTACATATAAGCTGTAATCTGATTCACAACATTTGAAACTAGGTTGAAGAAATAAATTGGTGATCTTAGCATACAATGTTTGGGGATCTTTCTTCACATCATAAAAAGGCTTTTGAAGTCGACAAACCATGTTATAATGTTTCACAAAACTAGGAGGGTTTTCCATGAAAATTTCTTCAGATAGATCTCCATGAATAAAATCACTCTTCACATCCATCTGATGGATCTACCATCCAAATCGAGTAGCAAGGGAAAGCATTAGTCAAATAGAGTTCATGTTTGCAATAGGAGAAAAGGTCTCAGTGTATTCGATGCCTTATTTTTTAGAAAATACGTTTGCAACCTGGTGAGGTTTATGACGCTCAACAACACCTTTAGAGGAAAATTTGGTCTTGTAGACCCATCGACACTTCACAATATTATTTCCTTGAAGTTGGGAAACTAAATTCCATGTGTGATTCTTCAATAGAGAATCCATTTATGTTTTCATATCCTGCTCCCATTTAATTTTTCCTTGTGCATCTGAGTAGGTAACATGATCAGAGGTTTCACGCACATGAGTAATCAAAGTGATGTTGAAATGCTACTTCTAAATGCGAGTTTGTTGGCCTGAATAAATATCACCGACATCAAAATTAGCAACTTCAATGGTCTTTGCAACCCATTTGGGTAGATAAGAAAGGGGTGAACTTTTATTCACTGTATAAGGTCAATTAGAAATTGGAACTATTTCAGTCTATAGAGATGGAAGACTAATCGAAATAGAAATCGGATGACCAATCAACTCAGAGGTAGAAGGTCCAGTCGAAACAGGAATAGAGTTTGACTATCCAGTTGAAGGAATGAAAAATGGAACAAGAGAACCAGAGTAAAAAAAAACATCAAAGTGATTATCTTGTAACAATCCATAGGAGGCATTCAACAACTTTATTCCAAGAGATGTCTCGTCAAACATTACATTTCATCTAATAATGATTTGTCATTTGACAGGGTCAAACAGTCTATAGGTTTTAGACTCTTCAGAGTGGCCCATTAAGATGCAAGAATTAATTTTTGCATCCAATTTATTTCTGCGATCATTGGAAATATAATCTCAAGAAACACATCCAAACATGTAGAGGTGGTCGGATGAGGGATTTCTTCCACATCATCGTTCGAATCGATTCACCAAAGGAAAAAATTGAGTCGATATGCGATTGAGAAGATAGTTTTCACAATAGAAAGCATCAACCTAGAAGCAAGGAGGAAAATATTTGTCTTGCAAAAGATATCTAGCCATTTCGACTAACATCTGTTTCTTGCGTTCTACAATGCCATTCTACTAAGGGGTATGAGGAACCGACCGCTTCTAGTGAATACCAGGTCAAACTAGGTTATATTATTCAAAAGGTCAATTCACATACTCACCACCATTATCTGATCTCAAGCACTTGATGGGTCGGCCACATTGATTTTCAACAAAGACCCTCAACTCTTTGAAATTTTCAAAGACAATATTCCTGTTCTTCAGAAAATAAACCCAAGTAAAATGAGATAGATCATCAATGAAAGTCAAGATTTACCTTGAACTTAATAAGAAAGGTAGATTGATGCAACAAATATCACTATGAACCAACTCCAAGATTTTTTGTGCTCACCACACTTTGCCAGAGTTGAAGGGTGCTCAATGATTCTTGACAATAACACATCCTTTACAGACTACATTAGGGGGAAAAACTTTAGGTAAAATAGAAACCATATTCTAAGTTTCCATTGACTGTAGACTTAAAAAATGTACGTCTCCAAGTCATTCATGCCAAGTTCGACTTCATTCATCCGTGTGAGAAATAAGAGCAGTTAGTTGAGAGTCAAGTTGAGTCGTGTCACAAAATTTACACAAACTATCCTTCGAGTTGAGAAACCCCCCAACGAAAATCGATCGAACTCTCTTCAAATATAAAATAAAGAAATTATCTAGACAAAACTACATAATCTTACCTGTCTATGTTAATTAAGAAACCAAAAATATATTGGCACTGAGTTTTGATTCATGATAGAAATTGACAATTCTCTCATGTCGATAGGAAACATCACCTTGACCAACAATGTTGAGAGAAAAATCGTAAAAGAATAGATCTTTCTCTCCTTAACTTCATATAAGGATGTGAAAAAGGAAGCATCTTGAGCCATATGATGAGAGAACCCATAGTTGACAACTGATTTGTTATGCACAAAATTAGACAACAAGGATTGAGAAGTTCTGACTTGGAAGGTGAAATTATTAGTGGGTTAGCAAACAATGGACGTATCTCCTTCAAGGCGTTTGACCTTCTCCTCTAGGTCATCTCTCTTCTTGTAGTATAATTTCTCGACATGTCCAATATTTCCACAGTACTGACATTTCTTTTTATTTTGAATCTGATGAGGTGCATCTTCATATCCTTTAGGCTCCTGGTCTAGGCATCCAGGTCTTTGTATAGGGGTATCAAACCATCCACTTTCCTTATGATTCAAATTTCCCTTTCCCTTGAGAAAGCGGGCTTGATGTTTACCACCAATCTTTCCTTCATCAAGAAATATGTGTTGATCAATGCTCAATAAGACACATAAATCTTAAAAAGTGTAATCCTTACCATATTCCTTGCATGCCTTCTAGTTGGTGCAGAAATTCGAAACGAATATGTCGAATGGTGTTCTCAAATTCATGAGGACCAACTCAATGAGTTGATTGTATTTCTTCAAATAATTATTTCCACATTCACCCAACTTCCATTGTAGTTCACACATGCAAAATAGTCATTTATTTTGTCGAAAGAATGAGGATCGATAGAGATCAACTCTTTATCCAATTGCTTGATGTGGATTTCATTGAATCCATTGAATAAATACTTCAACTTCTTCTAGATTTTATGAGGTCAATCGATTCCACTAATGTGAAATCAAATCCCCTGGGAGAAATAGGTCATGATGACCCCCACAACCTCATCCTTCTTTCTGTAAACAATGAATGTTTCTTGATTGTATGTTGGGTCTGGAATCACAATATTCATATGTTTCCACAGTCCTTTACTCATCAATAGGGTTTCCATGTCTGGTGCCCATACTGCATAATTTGATCCATTCAAAACTACAGGATTTATCTTCGAAGCCATCTTCGACATCTAGATAGATATGATCTATTTCCACAATTTATAGTAAACAAATCAACGACCCAAAGTCAATCACATAATAAATTTGATTCGACATTATTTGTGGACAATAGGTAAGGTCACAACTAGTCTCTACAATACCATGGTGGGGATTGGGTGTAACCTGATACAAAACAAATATATAGAACTTTAGATAATCAAAGAGGAATAAGTTTCAAATATAACAGATGGTGTCTAAAGACATCATTATAGCACTTAGGAATAGGGAATTGTGATCAAAACATCACACTGCATGGTGAACATCTTGACACATGTTTGCTTCACGATATTGTACACTTGTACCACAAAATGATAATGACCCATCAGGTCTACTATTTATAACTTTAATATCTAACTAACTTCATTGGAATCCAGAAGATCTTGTCCACATATAACCATCGGTGGTTAGAGTTGACTTCGATAAATCCACATTTTCTAGTCGGCTCGACAAGGATGCTCGATCCGACCATACATGCAAATCGTAGTCGATTACTTGATTGGTCGATCCATCGACCGACTGTCTTTGACTGCTGGTCGATTTTTCGACCAAAGTAGCTCCATATTAAATAGAGAGTGCAAACTAAGAAAAGGTAGAATACTCAATTCAAAATAATTCTCTCCCATAGACTTGGTGATGGTGTAAGGTCCATATTAGATTGGATTGAGCATTTTTGGGGACCTATGAGGTGCTTCTTTTGCAAGTGAAACCATACCTTATCACCAACTTGAAATAGGTGTGGAACTCGATGTTGATTATGTCACTACATGTACTTAGGATTGGATTTATGAAACATACCACAAAATTGTTGGTTGTGTTGGATCCATTCAAAAAATTTGGCCCCTCCTTGTAATATTCCCCTGCTTAACTAAGGAACATTACTACGTGAAATACACATAAAAATTGAAAATTTTATGCTAATTCATTTTCTTGTAGCTTACCAACCATGATTTATACACATAATTAACTAGATTATGATACCCATAACTAAATGCATCTATACCATCCTAAATGAAAATGAATGTAGTTAATAAATAATTTACAGTAGCATGTAAAACCATTCTCATTCACAGAGTAAAATGCACATCCTTAAGACTCATCATAAAAATCAGATAATACATAAACACTTATCTTTAAAAGAAAGTTTGTGCAACCATCTACTTGGGAAAGATGTTCCACCCAACCATAGACTTATTGTTCCAGATATCAACAGTAATTCACCCCCGATATGGGGCTAGGAATCCAAAAAGAAGGGTTCCTCTCACAATCCACTCATAGATCAATATCCCACAACTCACTAGTATTCTCCTCCAACTATGTTGGATTTCCTCTAGCTCTCTCCCTCTTAACCTTCCCAACCCAAGAAATGTTCCCCTTCACCACTCCGAGTCCATCAGGTGCCCCATTCATTTACCATGATCTCTCTGGCATAGGTAACCAAGAAACTCTCTATTGGGAACATAAGGGAAACTCATTTCCAGGAAAACTACAAGGGAAACAACAAAAAACACTTGTTGTTACAATGCAACTCACACGGGAGCTGACTCTTCAAGCCTAAAAACCCGGATCTTCAATTTCAAGTTCTAAAACGCTCCAAAAACATTCCAATACACTCCATAATTCACCCATCCTTCCTGCTCTAGCTCTGATATTGTTTTTCCATGCTCACCCCTTGTTGTTCACACCAAAATGAATGAGAAAAAATGTCTAATATCCCCATACAAATTTCCTCTATTTTCTCAAGACAATTGACTACAAACTCTTCTCAATGTTGAATTTACTTTATCCCCAAGCTTCTAATAACTATGGGATGTGAATTCTACACTCGTCCTCTAACATGTATTCACTGATTGAGCTCTCATACACTCAATAAAAAAATAGAATGTTTCCCAAATGATAATAAAATTAAGAAAACTGGGTTTATCTTAATAACAATAAACCATTTCCCCCTTGGGCCCCTCTTATACACTCCCAAAAATTCCTCCTCTCTTGTGGATTAATCACCCCCCATCTCTATCAATATTCCTAGTAGTTGGCATCACATTATTTTTATTAAAATAAAGAATACATTTCACATATTACATCGCTTCGCCATAGCCATATTCATATCTACATTATGCATTAATTAAATTGGGGATTATATTGGGGATGTTACATTTCCCCTCCCCTACAATTATGAAATTTCCTCTGTGCACAACATCATGCCATAATAAATATACAAATTTACATCATAATATTTAGAAAATAAAACTCTATAGCATGTTTACTCTCCAACAACAGTCCCAACCATAATCTCCCATTCTTCTCAACATTCCGACCTACGGAATGTGCCCCCTTCACTGCCTTCATTCCATTAGGTTTCACCTTTGATCCAAAAATGGGCACTTGAAAACTTACTCAAATTTTCTACATTACCGGATGCATAATTATTTTCTCAATTTTCTGGTATCAATATGAAAATTGGCAATATTCCATACTCAAAATTTTTAAATGTGAATTAAGAAAACATAACACATAATACTAGATACAAACTAGAATTAATAACTAATTTCACAAGACACCCTGGCTACATCTTCGGGATTGATCAATCGACAAACTGCTTCATTATTTTCTCCATCAAAGAGATGTTTTCCTTTACAAATGTAAGGGTTGAATTCTGACATCATGTGGCTCATTCTCTCGTCTTGTGAAACATTCTCCTATTAACAAAAGGACCTAAGGATCTCACATTAAGTGGCACAAGCAATACTTCCTTGTTTATTGTCTCCAAATAAACATCTCCTATCCTCTTCCCAGTGAGAGGAATTTACAGATTTACATGGTTGAGAACTACCTCAACATATCAAGGAGAAAATATCTCTCTAGATCCACTAAATTAGGATCTAGGCACACATAAAGGGTTAATATGAGGGAAAATCACAACATGCCCCATGAAAATCTCAACTCTCTCCATGAACATCTCAACTTTCCCCTTAGATTAGGAAACAAGAAGACTATGTAATTCTTCCATTAGTTTCCTATTAAATTTGAGAGAAAAATACAAACATAAAGTCCTCAAATATTTAATAATCATTTGATTTGATTTTAACATTTATGTCCCTTTACTTAACAAGCCATATCTTCTGCATATGAAGTCGATTTGACCTCATTCAAGTTGCATCAAAAAGATCCCTGTGAGCTCTTTGTTGTGCGGACATCTTCGACAATGATGAAGAACTTCTATATTTGTCAACTATGGAGATTGTCCTGGATCTAACCTCCCCACAAAAAGGACTTTTGGACCCACAAAAGTCTACATAGAGAGTTCAAATCATCGTTCTTATTTACATACTCTCATTCTCTTTCCGACTCAACAAAGGCATACAAACATGATGTTGCATATAAGTGATTTTACAAGAGGTCATCACTTTTACAATTTACCCTTCTTGGGATCTAATACAAAACATGTGATTTACAAAATTTGCAGCAATCTTCTATTCATAATGGATACCCATTTCTTACCCAACTAGGCTAATGGATTTCCCTTCAATAATTGATCTTCTCTAAGGACTGCTTCTTAGACTACTAGTGCTTGATAAACTCTTTTATTAGCTACCTCTATCTTTATGGGTTCTTGCACAACTTTCTTTCCCTGCTTTGGAAAAAGTTGCAGATGAAGTTTACAACACTTCTCAACCCAATATCCACTCATATTGCAGTGAGTGCAATAGCTCTTTCCCTTGTTCACATTCTGATTTGGATAGTGATCTTCGTGTCTTGTCTCCTTCCTGGTAGACATGACCTTCATGTACAAGGAATTTTTTTTCCAACATTTGGCTACACAATGGTTATTCAATCCGCAAAAATTGCATGGATATGCATACCATAAATTATGTGTCGCATGACCATTCTTCTTATAATCAAATAATACATTGGAATAATAATGATTTTTGTACCTTTTATTGTTTTCCTTGGTGTAGAACCGACAATGATAAACTGTATGCACTTCTCCTTTGAAATGTTCATCTCTTTTTGGATATTCCTTGGATTCTTTTTCACTGTCATGAGGTGTTGTGCCATCATTTTTCTTGAGTGGTTTTGATAATGGTTTAAGTTCTTCACTTGAAGCATCTCTTGCTTCAACTGCTCTGAAACATTCTCCATACCCCAATATTGCATAATGAGGTCTTTCTACCACTTCTATGGGATCTACTATACCTTGGACATTAATTCCAAGGCTCTTTCCTTCATAACCCATCTTAGTTAGCAACTTAAAACCTATGCCTTTTATATGCTTCTCAAATGCACCAAAATAGTCATGTTGATGGGAAGGAAGTGAACATGAAAACTCATTTATACTGCATATCTCAGTGACAGTTTCTGAATCGTGTTTAGAAGACAATTTCTCCAATTCTTTATTACTATGAAACTTTTCCAAAAGCTCATCCTTGTCTTGCAACTCATCTTCTGATACTTGTAGAAATCTTCTCAACTCAACATTTTCTACCTGGCTAAATTGGTTGATCTCTTGAAGCTCTTGAATCCATGCTTGTTTCGATGCTTTCCCATGGTTGTCTCCTGCAAATGCCTTCAAATATGCACTTCCAAACTGTAAATGGAGAAAATAGAAGAATCTAATATAAATATGTTAATCAACCTTTCATATAGCCACTTAGAATAGCTTGAATCACACTCAATTGAAATTGTCCTGTAGACCCCCTTATTCAATTTCAGGGTGGTCCAAGGAAACTACAAGATGGTTTTGAGTCTTTTGAATGATTCACAATTATAAGTTCTCCTTCTTGAACAATAACATAAGCACGGTTTCATTTCAAATATATCAATACATGCTAAATCATAAGCCATGCTAAAGCATAATCCATGCTAAAGTATTAAATTAATACTTCTAAATGCTTTATGTATATTTTCAAAAAGTTGTGCATATTTTGTGTTTAAAATTTTACTCAGATGAACCATGGAGTAAAAAAAAGACGTGGACATACAATTATGCATATAAAAAGATAAATACTTCCCTTTTTAATGTGATCTGGTGTATGGTGCTTTGGAAATGATGCTTGGGTATTCATTCCTTCTCGTATCTTTGCAAGAAGTAGTGTATCAATCTCTTTGTGGAAGATCTCTATCATAAATAAGATTAGACTAACCTTTACATAAAAAAATTGGGCTCTGCCGAACTTTCTCATTTTTTGGATGTGTTTTCTCATTTTAGATGGATGCCCATATTTCAATCTCAATGTTGTAGAAATTAGTGGTGTGCAACATACTCATCACTAGAAGAGATTGACTTCAGAGGTCGATTGATCATACAAATTCTTATTGGGCCGTTTGGGATTCCTTTTCTTAACAATTGTTCATGGGTTTTTGGTGTTAGCACTCCGTAATTTCTCAGGCTGAGGGAGAAATTGACAGAGGTAACCACAAAACCACTTGGAGTCAAGGATATATCCCTCCAAGACTCAGAGAGGGATCTCTCTATATGATTTAACTTTGTTTTGGATTGGATATTAGGCTAGGTATGAGGATAGAAAGTTTGGTTTTGGATTTGGTATATTTGGAAGATTGAAAACTCAGATTTACATTGGGCCATGGGGTCTGCCTTTCTGAATATGGATCTATCTCAGGTTTATAAGGTTGTCTCCACAGGGAAGGGTAGTAAGACTGTTGGATCTAATTGAATCAAATGAAAGTGAAGGAGAGGAAAAGAAGGGAAAGTCCATCAATCAGAGGAGTAGTGAAACATTCCTCTACTCAACTTCAGATGAATAACATGTAGATCGATAAAGACCAGAAACAGATTGCATGAGACAAATTTTGTTCATTAAATTTCTTTAAACGATTAGAAACAGAAAACAAAATGATTACAGAGTAAGATAAATAGTTACCGAGAGAGTAAAAACATCACCAAGGAGTCAGACACAGGAATCCTGCAGATACAACCTCTTTATTTCTGGTAGATTATGTGGAAAATTACAAAGTATCCCCTATGGGGCATGAATCAAATGATCAAAAATCAACCCTTATACATTTAAATTATTACAATATATAGAAAAGACTCTTCCTCCAGCTCAGTAGGTCGAATTCAACAACCTCGACAAAAAATAGAAACAAATCCCTGAAAATCTTGAATTGTCTGCCATGAAAGACAAACCGAACTGCTGAAAAAAGGGGTCAATTTAGACATTCACATCTCCAAAAATATGACATTTGTGTGAAAAATTAAATAGGTTATTGTATATGAGTCCATCCTAAGAAGAAACCTCTTTCATTTTTCCAAAATCCATCTCCAGCTCATTGAAACAGCTCTCGCAAAATCATGAACAAAATAGGAAAAAATGGAAGCCTCAAAAATAGGGCTGAGAGATGGATTTGATTCTCCCAACTTATGACACTTGTGTAAATTATGGGAGAGGTTATTGTCTTGAGCCCATTCTAAACAAAAACCTCTCTCTAATTTTCAAAATTCATTTCCGTTTGCCTGGAATATCTCTGGGAAGACGAAGTGTTGAACTGTGCCAAAAATGGTTTTTATTTTTAGGAGGGTGGTTTTGGAGAAGGAAAGGTGGTTTTCGGACCCCCCTGGAGTGGTAAGTGGTATTGGGAGGGGGGGTCTGAGTTCACCATATAGTGAAATGTATCCTTTGCTAAACCACTTGCTCAGACCCCCCTTTTGGTTGAGTGACGTAAGGGGGGCGGGGGGTCCGAGTTATGGGGGAAAGATAAGTGGGTTTTAAACTTAGGATTATTTTTTAGTTTTTATTTTGTTTATTTTTGTTTTGTTTTTATTATTTGTTTTTTGATTTATATGTTTTATTATTGTTTTGTATTTATTTGTTTCGTTTTTTTTTTATTGTTTTGTTTAATTTACATGTTTTATGTTTTATTTTGTTATTTAACTTATCATATGTATTATTTTTGTATTTAATTTTTTAATTAATATTTAATTATGAAATACTACCCTAATTACTAACTTAAACAAACTAACTTAATTACTAATTAATAAATAATTAATCTTTATTTATTTATTTATTATTAATTATCTTATTAAAATAATCTAATTAAAATAACTTTATTAGGCTAATTAGAATTAAAAAAGTCACTAACCATTTATTATTAACCTATTTTTTTTTTATCCTAAGTTTGTTTATTCATGTAGCGATGAAATTGGCGAAGGGGTGAAGAAGTGAAGGGTGAGGGAATGAAGGGCCCAACAGGGTGACGAAGGATCAGGAAAAATGGATGAAAAGAGAAGCGGAATCAGCTGAGAGACCAACAAACCAAGAATTTCATCATGAAACCCACAAATGATATCTGAATCATCAAATCTCCTATAATTATAGGACCCTAACATAGGCTCCACCTGGGGATGGAATCTCTTGAGGAGGTGTCAAGAATCTCAGAACTCAAAGTACGCAGACCAATGCCTTATCCATTAGGTTGATCCCAAACCACAACCCGAAACCTGTGACCATTTCTTATACCTGTTCCAAACCTGAGGGATACAAACCGAACTGAAAATAAAACTCGGAAAAACTGAAATGAAAGTGCTCATCCGAGTGAGGAGCTTATTGGAACACTCCTACCTATTCTAATATATATATATATATATATATATATATATATATATATATATATATATATATATATATATATATATATATATATATATATATATATATATATATATATATATATATATATATATATACTAGGTGATTTCTTCTTTCCAATGGATCCAGTCAAGTAAATGATTTCTTGACTAATTTATGCTCACATTTTTTGTGACAGGGCAAACAAAAGATAGGAAAATCCAAGTGTCCACTGAAGATGTCTTCATGATCCATAAATTTAAGAAAATACATCATCCCTATTGATTGCAACACATCAATGTAAGGATCTTCAATAATTTGAAATGTTACCTTGTCTCAAGATCCAACAAAAACACAAGCACACCCTTCATTCTGATATGAAAGAACACTTGGTTGTTGATCTATATGAAGGCATAGGGAAGTATGAATTTCTGGTACATGAGTGTTGGCTGTAAATTGATCAAGTGTGAGCAACTCATATATACATATACTAGGTGATTTCTTCTTTCCAATGGAGCCAGTCAAGTAAATGATTTCTTGACTGATTTATGCTCACATTTTTCTTGAACAGGCAAAAAAAAGAAGATAGGCAAATCTGAGTGTCCACTGAAGATGTCCTCATGATCCATAAATTTAAGAAAATACATCATCCCTATTGATTGCAACACATCAATGTAAGGATCTTCAATAATTTGAAATGTTACCTTGTCTCAAGATCCAACAAAAACACAAGCACACCCTTCATTCTGATATGAAAGAACACTTGGTTGTTGATCTATATGAAGGCATAGGGAAGTATGAATTTCTGGTACATGAGTGTTGGCTGTAAATTGATCAAGTGTGAGCAACTCTGACTCTATCTCTGGCATATTGTCTATCCCAGACTCATACTCTTCCAATTCATAGTCTAAATCATCTTTAAAAAAAAAACATTCTTCAAGATTATTAAACATGACAACCTTATCCTCTTCATGAAAGAAAACAATCCTTGTTAGCTGATCTCTTTACAGGAAATCATCATTACAAATTGGCTTACTGACAACAATTCCCTGTATAGTTTCATCAGTCTCATGACTTTCATCATTTAAACCCATATTTTCATTTTCAATAATGGAAGAAATTTCACTTACACATTCTTGACTGTGTGAACACTGTAAGAGTTGAAAACCTTCATTAGATTGGGCTATAACATGACTATTCAAGAGCTAATCTATTTCATCTTAAGATAGAGGAAAGACTGAGTTTTATAGTAGCTAACATTGGCTTGGTGATTTTCATTTTTAAGATCAAGAATTGGCATTTCTCTTTCTTGGTCCTAGTCTGTTTCATCCAAGGAATCTAAAACAATTTTCTCTTCTTCATATGATGAACAATGGGAAAATGAAGGATGTGAAGAAAAAACTGATCCATTCTCCTCATCCATGTCTCAATCATTTGAAAACTGTTGAGAATGTTTGTTAGGATAAAAGAGACAAACTCGGTGTACACTATTGTTGAATTGAATGGATGAAACATTACTCTCTGAAGTGTCTATGCAAATAAACTTAGAATTTTGATCTCCATCAAGGAATAAAGGACAATCGAAATGACCATCCTCATATATGTCTTGTTTATTGAAAGAATGGATAGACTTCTGCAAATTATCATCTATTTCAGAGGATGTAAGATAACTGTCATCATTAGGATTTTGTTCAGTTTCACTATCTTCCAAGGTAGAATCCATGATCTTGTCATGGTGGTGAAAAGGGTTTTCATTCAAAGCATCCAAAATTTCATCACCCGTAAACTCTTCATCGCCATAAACACTTTCAATCTCTTGAATAAAATTCTCAAAGTGATCACAACAATCCTTAACCAAAAGAAAAAAAGGATGAGACTTTGTATTTTTCAAAAAATGTTGAATGACAAACTCTAAGAGAATGAATACTTACAGGTGGAAAACCTTCATACCAATACCGTGCTTTTCCTTCAAGAGAATCCATGAACATCTTTAAGAGACAATCTTTAGGAAATTGAAATTTCAGCTTGCGTGCATGCATATGAAATCTCACCAGATGTAGAGAAACATCATCACCATCTTCATCTTTAAACATAGGAAAATTTCTTTGCCAATTTACCTTAGGCATTTGATTTGGAAATCCTGGAATGTGATCTCATTTTAAAGGAGCATACCTTATTGCAATGGATCCCATCTTGAGCCAATGGAGTCACCAGTGAATCTTTGTTTTTGAATTCTGAAGTCAATGGAATCGCCAGATGAATGATACAACCTTCCTGTGTTTGGCTTTTGTTCACCATCAGAAGTCAAATCTAAACCTAAAAGCTCGTCCCCACTATGGTCGCCATTATGTTAGCACTCCGTAATTTCTCAGGTTGAGGGAGAAATTGACAGAGGTAACCACAAAACCACTTGGAGTCAAGGATATAGCACTCCAAGAATCAGAAAGGGATATCTCTGTATGATTTAGCTTTGTTTTGGATTGGATATTAGGCTAGGTATAAGGATATAAAGTTTTTTTTTGGATTTGGTATATTTAGAAGATTGAAAACTCAGATTTACATTGGGCCATGGGGTCTGCCTTTCTGAATATGGATCTATCTCGGGTTTATAAGGTTGTCTCCACAGGGTAGGACAATAATACTGTTGTATATAATTGAATCAAATGAAAGTGAATGAGAGGAAAATAAGGGAAAATTCATCAAGCAGAGGAGCAACTAAGAATTCCTCTACTCAATTTCAGATGAACAACATGTAGATTGCTAAAGACCCGAAACAGAGTGCATGAGACAAATTCTATTCATTAACTTCCTTTAAATGATTAGAAATAGAAAAACAAATGATTGCAATGTAAGATAAATAGTTACCTAGAGAGGAAAAACATCACCAAGGAGTCAGACACAAGAATCTTGCAGATACAACCTCTTTATTTCTGGTAGATTATCTGGAAAATTACAAAGTATCCCCTGTGGGGCATGAATCAAATGATAAACAATCAACCCTTGTACATTCGAATTATCACAATATATAGAAAAGACTCTCCCTCGGTCTCAGGAGGTCGAATTCAACAACCTTGGCTAAAAATAGAAACAAATCCCTGAAAATCTTGAACTGTTTGCCATGAAAGATGGACCGAACTGTTGAAAAATGGGGTCAACTCAAATATTTGTATATCCACAAATATAAAAATTGTGTGAAACATTAAAGATTTTATTGTATATGAGTCTGTCCTGAGAAAAAACCTCTTTCGGTTTTCCCAAATTCATCTCCAGCTAACAAAAACAGCTCCCACAAAATCATGACCAAAACAGGAAAAAATGGAAGACTAAAAAATAGGGCTCAGAGATGGCTTTGATCCTCTCAACTACTAACACCTGTGTAAATTTAGAGAGAGGTTATTGTTCTTCAACCCATTCTGAACAAACACCTCTCTCGTATTTTCAAAATTCATTTCCGTTTTCCAGGAATCTCTCTCAGAAGATGAAGTGTTGAACTGTGCCAAAAACAGTTTTTATTTTTGGGAGGGCGGTTTTGGAGGAGGAAAGGTGGTTTTAGGACCCCCCTGGAGTGGTAAGTGGTATTGGGAGGGGGGGGGGTCTGAGTTCACCATACAGTGACACATATCCTTTGATAAACCACTTACTCGGACCCCCCTTTTGGTTGAGTGATGTAAGGGGGGGTCAGAGTTATGGGGGAAAGAAAAATGGGTTTTAAAATTAGGATTATTTTTTATTTTTTATTTTTATTTTATGTTTTGTTTTTATTATTTGTTTTTTGATTTATATGTTTTATTCTTGTTTTGTATTTATTTGTTTTGTTTCTTTTTTTTATTGTTTTGTTTAATTTATATGTTTTATGTTTTATTTTATTATTTAACTTATCATATGTATTATTTTTATATTTAATATTTTAATTAATATTTAATTCTAAAATACTAACCTAATTACTAACTTAAAGGAACTCGCTTAGTTATTAATTATTAATTAATAAATAATTAATCTAATTATTTATTTATTATTAATTATCTTATTAAAATAATCTAATTAAAATAACTTTATTAGGCTAATTAGCATTAAAAAAGTCACTAACCATTTATTATTAACCTAATGTTTTTTATCCTAAGTTTGTTTATTCATGTATGGATGAAATTGGCGAAGGGATGAAGAAGTGAAGGGTGACAGAATGAAGGGTCCAACAGGGTGACGAAGGATCGGGCAAAATAGATGGAAAGAGAAGGAAAATCAATTGAGAGTCCAACAAGCCAAGAATTTCATGATGAAACCCAAAAATGATATCTGAATCATCAGATCTCCTATAATTATAGGACCCTAATAATTGGGTGGATGATCTAGCTGTGATCACTGTCAAACTATCACAACCTCTTATTCGTTGGAGTCACTGCTCATGCAATTACATGATATATAATTCTTTTCTATGGTAGATCATCCTTCTTGGTTCACCGAATGTCAACTGTGAATCATGGCTACCACGTTGGTGTGAACTCTCATTCTTCATATCTATGTGCCCAAAAAAATCACACATTATACGTGGAAAATAACCCTCTGATATAAATCACAAATGTTGAAAACACCAAATTTCACAAACTTAGATTGTTACAACACCTGGATTCATCCTCCAGATCATTGTTTCACTGCAACTTGCATGGGATTTGTTGACATAAATTTTATTGCAATAAAGGTGCGGTTTGCTTGATCGCTGACAACATAAGAAAGATATTGGTATTGCAGTATATCACGAATTTGAATCGTAGAGATATCATGGAAACCATTATGATGGGTACTTGATCCATGTCAACGCACTATATCCCAATAGATCGTTGTTTACATGTGCATCTGGCTAATATTTGATGACAATATCAGATCACTAGTCTAGATAGATCGAAGACAGATGAATGCACTGCTATTTGTTTGTGTCAATTGCTGGAAATCACGTTCTAGTATCATGCAGATCATCTAATACCCTTCAAATGAGCTCAAAACAAATGGTGAAAATGTATCATGTTGCTCAATTATTCAAACTCGGCCTCTGGTATTGAGGATTTGATACCACTTGATCCAAAAATAGGCACCCGAAAACTTAGTCAAATTTTCTCCATTACCGGATGCATAATTATTTTCATAATTTTCTAGTATCAATATGAAAATTGGGAATATTAATCTATACTCAGAATTTTTAAACTAGAATTAAGCAAACATAACACATAATTCTAGATGCAAACTAGAATTGGTAACAAAGTTCACCAGACACCCTGGCTATGTCTTCCAGCTCGATCAATCGACGAACCACTTCATTATTTTCCCCATCAAAGAGATGCTTTCCTTTACAAATGAAAGGGATGAATTCTCACATCATGTGGCTCATTCTCCCATCCTTGGAAACCTTCTCCTAATAGAAAAAGGACCTAAGGATCTCACATGAACTAGCACAAGAAAGACTTCCTTGCTTATTCTCTCCAAACAAAAAGATGCTCCTATCCTCTTCCCAATGAGAGGAATTTATAGCTTTACATGGTTGAGAACTACCTCAACATATCAAGGAGAAAATATTTTTCTAGATCCACTAAATTAGGATCTATGAATACATCAAGGGATAAGATGAGGGAAAATAACAACATTCCCTATGAATATCTCAACTCTCTCCATGAACATCTCAACTTTCCCCTTAGATTAGGAAACTAAAAGACTACGTAATTCTTCCATTAGTTTCCTATTACATTTGAGAGGAAAATAAAAACATATAGTCCTCAAATATTTAATAATCATTTGATTTGATTTTATCCTTTATGTCCCTTTACTTCAACAAGCCATATCTTCAGCATATGAAGTCCATTTGACCCCGTTCAAGTTGTGTCAGAAAGATCCCTGTGAGATCTTTCTTGTGCAAACATATTTGACAATGATGAAGACCTTATGTATTTTTCAACTGTGGAGATCCTCCTCGATCAACCATTCTTTTATAAAGGGTATTAGAGCAGGTGACCAAGAATTATGAGAAGTGGTTCTGGAATGCAACTACCCAAAAATGGAGTCTTGCATTTTCAACTTATATTTTCTTCAAAATTGACAAAACAAATGTGGGTATTCCTCCCACATAGTTTCTTCATGCTCTCATGTTGCATCTTGAGGACCATAGTAGGTCCATTAAACCTTTACCATCCCTAAGGATTTGTTATTGAAAATTTTGACTTTCTAGTCTAGGATCCCTACTATTTCCACTCAGAAATCCCCTTCGTTTTCCACCTAGATCACGGTCCAATCAATCATGTGGTTAGGGTTAAAAAAATATTTATTTAATATTGATGTTAAGCCCTAATATTGGCTCATTACCCCTTAATTGGGGCATATTACATTAGTAATGTTATTTTATTTATGTCGGATTTATTCCATTAGTTGTAATTATAACTCCTAGTCTCCTATATATACCAAGGAGACATTTTCATTTGGAATCATCTTGTACTTGAACATTTATGTGGGGTAAACGGAGGTTTCCCCCTCGAAGAGGATTATTATATGAAATTATCTCTTTTTCAAGGCGTTGAGTACTTATTCTGAGGTTTTTCTATGCTATATTGATATTTGGTTTTTAACATATGGTATCAGAGCTCAAGGTCTTGGGGTTTCGCTGCTACATCTGAGACACCTTGGAATTTTTGATATAACTTTTTTTCTACAAACTTTGAGAAGGAACGGCTTGGAGGATATTTAGTAGATGGATCAAGGTACCTTGGGTTAACATTTCAGCTTTTGAGGCCTTATACTTTCATAGATACATCATGTGCAAGATAGGGCTCTGGAATCATCTTGAATTGAGTCATTGCAGAATTTTCGCTATAAACATTTTCCTGTAACATTTCAGACCCTGAACTCTGAAGGATATTCACAAAAATTGGTAAGGTATATGTGGTAAACATTTCCACTTCTAGGTCATCTTAAATTTGTAGATACACCCTGTGGAAGATAGGTTATCTGACTAGTATCAAGAAGGTGTTCTAGGTAAAACCATCATAATGTCTTCCTAGAGTTTCCAAATTGAGTGGGACTGGTTTCATTGGATAATGGATAGTTTGTAGTATATCTGGTACACGTGTTATAATTTTATATCAATTATTTTGTGCGGGGCACGCTATACAAGTGAGATCTCCTGGAAAGGAAAAAAATCAACAAGTTGTGAGGAAGTTACCATAAATTCCACTTGGCACATCCAATTTTGATCAGACCTATGGCATTGTAGAGAAGAAATATCAAAGAACTACATAAAAGAAAGTTTCATATCCATAAGGGCCAAAACTTGGGAGATACAACCGAAGAAAGATGGTCTAGCAGAACCACCTCAAAATCAAGGTTCAAAAGTGATACTTGGCCAACATGCCACCCAAAAAGGGAACTTCTACACCAAATAAGCCTCCAGAAAATCCTACTTGGACTCTTGATGAAGGTGAAGAAATGCGTAGGGACATTAGGGACATAAATGATTTACAAAGAGATAGTAACAAAATGTGAACTACAAGAGATGATGGAAGCTAAAAATTTGGAGGCAAAGATGGATGGTTTAAAAGAGGAGATCATGGAAGTATTGAAAAGGAAAGTTTCGCCAATAGAAAAACACACAGTGAAAATGCATCCCAGCAAATTCATGATGAGGACACAAAGGAAGGTGAATCAAAAGAATGTGGAGAAACTCCAACTTTGGGTTGAAGACCAACCGCTCCTAAGATGCGATATGAGGAAGTTTGATGGCAAGGACCCAATCACATGCATGTACTTCGGATGGAGGAATTCTTTTGATCTACATAATGTATACATACACAAAAGAGTACAGGATTGCTTCTTTATATTTTAAGACAATCAATTTGTCTGTTGCTCATGAAACTTTGTTCTCGCAAATCACTACAACACTTGCCCAATTTTCACGGAAGAAATGATAGCACACTATGAGGATACAAGGCAATACCTTCTTTAGCCAATTGATAAATCTCAGAAAAAGGGTTCGATTCTAGAGCATTGAGAACTTCAAAGATTGAATATAAAGGTATGAGATATTCCATATGAGCACTTGATTGATGTATTCATAGGAAATTTAAGGATAACATTCAACATGAGGTTTGCTGGGGAACCCAAATCATTGGAGAATGCATTTAAGGTGGCAAGAAATGTTGAAAGTAAAATATGGCTATGGATACTAGAAGGACGGAATCCCTAACATCTATAGAGAACAATGCTCATTTAACTTTAAAAACCTCAACCCTCTGAGGTTGACACCTCAACAATTGGAAGAAATAAAAAGAAAAAGGTTGTAAGCTTTTAATTGTGACAACAAGTGCACAATTAAAGGGACATAAGTGTGGTGAAGAAATTATTCTACATGGGTGTGAAGAGGAAGAAGAACAAGAATAAGAACCATCTCAAGATATGAAGCATTAGAAGCAATTTTGTATGCGAAGAGTTGTGTGCCTTACGATAGTGTAATGCATTGGATGGGTGCTCCTCAAACCCTCAAGCCCAAAGGATACATCAAAAATAAAGGTAATAGTCTGGTGGTTGAGGCGTTACTCATAATTTCATTCACTATAAATTAGCCAAAAAGCTCTCTATTGCTTTGTATATCCAACACCCAAGTTTCAAGTGAGGAGGATTAGAGATGGAGGAACTATCAATTTCTCAAAGAAAATAGAAATAAGTTCAATCTTACTATGGGGAATATGTAATGAATATTCCAATGATTTCTATACCCATGGGTGAATGTGAGGATGTTGTACTAGGAATCAATGGTTACAATCATTGAACAATGGATATTAATTTTCAAGAACTTTTCATGAAATTTTCATTGGAAGGAAAAAGAAATTGAGTTAAGAGGTATAAAAAGGAAACTCGGTAAGGTGATAAGCCCTAATGGCATGACAAAATCATTGAAAAGGGGCATCAAGGGAGCATTGTGCACAGCTATGCTCACTATATGTTCAAACATCTAAGCCATCTATTCCTAAATATCTCAAGGGATCATTGATAAGCATTCCAAAGTATTTGAATATATTCCCCAAGGTATTCCACCAACTCGAGAGAAATCATGATCATGAAATTCACCTAATTCACGGGAGTGTTCCTCCTAACATGAAGCCATACATCTAGGGATACCCATGTAAGCCCGAGGAAAGAGTGAAATTGAGCGCTTGGTAGAAGAAATGTTAGAGGATGGAATTAGTAGACCCTAGCAAAGTTCTTACTCTACACTGGGTGGTAATGGTATTCAAGAAAGATAACTCATGGCATATGTGTCAGTTATGAGAGCTCAACAAGATCACTATTAAAGATAAGTTTCCATTCCGTCATTGATGAATTGTTAGATGAACTACATGGAGCAATCTATTTCCTAAAATTGGATCTCAGATTCGAGGTATCATGATTAGAATGAAGGAAGAAGATATCCCAAAAACATCATTTGAACTCATAGAAGGCCATTATGAATTTTGGTCATGCCTTTTGGCCTTACAAATGAACCTTCCACATTCAAAGGGTTGGTGTTTGTTTCAAGCCCTTCCTTCAAAAATTTGTGTTATTTGCATTGGGCACTAATCCTATAGAAAGTCTTGGGAGGATCATGTGTGACACATTGACAAAAGGTGCTACAACTACTAAGGAGCAACAACTATATGGAAACCATCAAATTTTCTTTTGGGTGAAGGAGGTAGAGTATTTGGATTCATATTTTATCATAGAGGTGTCAAGGTATACCCTAACAAGATTAAAGGCTGTGATGGTGGCCAATTCCCAAAACATTGAAGAATCTTGGAGGATTTTGGGTTTGGCAGGGTTACTACCACAAGTTTGTTGACACTATGGGGTGGCAGCAACACACTACTTGTACTAACTAGAGAAGGATTCATTTTCATGGACTCGAGAGGCAACTAAATATTTTTTAAACAACTTAAAGAGGTGATGTGCAAAGCTCCTGTCTTGACCACTCTAGACTTCACAAAATCACTTTTATTGTGGAATGTGATGCAGCAGGAAATGGAATTGAATGGCGTCCTAATGCAAGAAGGAAATTTTAGAAACTTTTCCAAGTCTGACCACTCAAGTGAAAGGACTTACAAAAAACCATTGATGAGAAGGAAATGATGGAAATACTACATTGCATTGAAGAAATGGTGTGCTTACATAATAGGTAGGCACTTCAAAGGTCAAAGCTTGAGATCATGATAGTCTTAAATACTTCTTGGAACAAAGTCTATGAAGAACAACAAAAATGGGTAACCAAAGTGTGGGTTATGATTTTTGAAATGCGTCATAAAAAGTGGAAATAAAGGAAATGTTGTGGCAAATGCACTCCTCAAGAAAGGATGAAGATGTTGAGGCCTTTCTCTATCTTTGTCGATCATCCAAGCAGTTGGATAATAAAAGACTTAAAGGGATGAATGGAAGAATAATGAAAAAGTGTGGACTCTGTTTCAAAGGTTGCATGAGGATTCCGGTGCATGGGATACATTTACATGGAAAATGATTCACTATGGTACAAAGATAAACATATTTATGTAATAACTCTAGCGCTCAATCAAAGGTACTATTGGAATTGCACACACCTCTCTAGTAGGAGGAGGGCGCGAGTTTAAAGAAAACCTACCATAGAGTCAAGAGGGATTTTTTTTGGGATAGCCTTTGAACATTAGTTTTAAAGGTTTGTGGAAGAATGTTGGTTTGCCAACAAAATCAGGTGGAAACAATTAAGACCAGGGTCTTTTTACAACCATTAGCCATCAGTCGGTTGGGAGGAGGTTTCCATGGATTTCATCAGATTCTTGAAGTCACGAAGGAAGGAGTCTCATCATGGTGATTGTTGATAGGCTGACCAATTACACATACACTTTTGTGTGCACTCTCTCTCCCCTTCAAAGCTAGTACAGGTTACTTACTGCATTCATGGAGGCAGTTCAAAGCTACATGGTAGCCCAAATGTTATTATGAGTGTGATCCCATCTTCCTTTGGACATTTTGGACATAATTATTTACTTATTTGGGTACTCAATTGGCTCATAATGTCCTCATTCCTCAATCATGAATGACCGAGATAGTGAACAAATGTCCTAGAGAGGCTACCTTCGTTGCTTTATTTCGATAAACAAACACAATGGTTCAAATGGTTACCCTTGAGAAAATGGTGGTATAGCTTACTTCATCTGCTCAAAAATGACACCATTTATGGAACTCTATGTATACCACCCTCCTTCCATCACTTCTTCATAATATAAAAATTTAAGGTTCAAGCGGTGGAATATCACATCAGAATCAACAACAAGTTGTCCAAATCTTAAAACACAATGGTTCAAATGGTTACCCTTGGCAGAATGGTGGTATAACACTTCCTTTCATACTGCAACAAAAATGACACCATTTATGGAACTCTATGTATACCACCCTCCTTCCATCACTTCTTCTCTAATATAAAAATCTAACGTTCAAGCAGTGGAATATCACATCAAGAATCAACAACAAGTTGTCCAAATCTTAAAGGACAACCTGACCATGGCACATAATCGCATGAAACAATAAGCAGATCAACATCATAGTGAAAGAAGTTTTGAAGTAGGGGATTGGGTGTTTTTAAGAATACAACCATACAAGCAGATGTCCCTCAAGCAATCCAAGAAGGATAATAAATTATCACCAAAGTAATATGGCCCTTATAAGGTGTTGCAAAAGATTGGTACTATGGAATACAAATTGGATTTGCCTGCATCTTCACGAGTACACCCATTTTTCCATGTTTCATTCTTAAAGAAGGTTATAGGCGACAAGATCCCAGTTCAAACTATATTTCCAGAACTTGACGAGGAAGAAAAAATCATATTGGAGACTGAAGCCATCACTGACACAAGAATTCGTCAGCTGAAGAATATATCTATTTCAGAGTATCTCATTAAATGGAGGAAACTACCGGCTGAAGATTCCACTTGGGAAGATGAGTCTTTTATACAGAAGCATCCAGAGTTACTCAAGCGTTGCAGACACCACTTGTCTCAAGGGGAGGGGCATGTTAAGCCCTAATATTGGCTCATTACCCCTTAATTGGGGCATATTACATTAGTAATGTTATTTTATTTATGTTGGATTTATTCCATTAGTTGTAATTATACCTCCTAGTATTCTATATATACCAAGGAGACATTTTCATTTGGAATCATCTTATACTTGAAAATTTATGTGGGGTAAAATGAGGTTTCCCCCTTGAAGAGGCTTATTATATGAAATTATCTCTTTTTCAAGGTGTTGAGTACTTATTCTGAGGTTTTTCTGTGCTATATTGATATTTGGTTTTTAAAAATTGACACATGAAAAGCAATATGCACTCTCATAGATGCAAGAAATTCTAGCATGTATGCAACTGGTGCTATATTTTCTAATATTTCGAATGGCCCATAATATCTTGCTTCCAACATTGGGCATTTAACCAAAATTATCGAACTTCATTTCACTTGCACTTTTAGAAAAACATGTTCACCCACTTTAAAATCTCTAAAAATGTTGTTCTTATTTTCCTAATGTTTTTGTCTGTCCTAGGTAGCCTTTAAATTTTTCTTGATCTTTTCCATCCACTCTTCCATTTCCCACAACAAATCTAGCCCAATGATAGATTTGTCTGTTGGATTATCCATACTCAATGGTATGTTACACTTCCTTCCATACAATGCTTCAAATGGGGTCATTTTTAACAACACTTGATACCCATTATTGTAAGCAAACTCTACTAAGTGAATGTAGTCTTCCCACTTTGATGGCTGGTCCATCACATACATTCTAAGCATGTCTTTAATTATTCTATTAGTCCTCTATGTTTCCCCATATGACTCTAGGTGATACGCTGTATTGAGATTTAAATTTGTTCCAAATCCTTTGAACAAACCTTTCCAAAAATTAGAGGTAAACTTTGGATCTTTTTCTGAAACAATTGCTTTAGCAACCCTATGTAGCTTGGCAACTTCCTTCATGTGAATCTATGTAATGCTTGTTTCCTTGTGTGTAGTCTTAACATGAATAAAATGTGCATATTTTGTTAATTTATCCACCATCATCATGATGGAATCATGTTTCTTCACATTTCTAGGAAGCTTTGTAATAAAATCAATTTTAACCACTTCTCATTCCCACCTAGGAATGGGAAATGTCTGTAACATCCCCGCTAGATTTCTATTCTCTGTATTCACTTTTTGGAATTATAGACACTTGACTATATGTTGGATAGGAATTTTGGATGAGAATAACTAAGTTTTGGGAGCTGCGCTATAGAAGGTAGGACTAGAGCGCGTGGAAATGGTGCATTTTTCCGTGCAAAAACAAGAAAATAAGAAAAACAACGCAAAAGAAGGAAAGACAATAGATCGACGCAAAAAAAAGAAAAGTAGTAGATTGAACAAAATTAAGGAAAAACGATTATGACCCATTAGGGTTTTGGGGACAAGTTGTTATGAACCATTCAGATTTTTAGCCCTACTTCTATGTATAAATATGTAAAGGGCCGTGGAAGATTAGGTTGTTGAGAACAAGAGATTAGGTTTCTCATGATTGATGAAGATAGTTTATGCTTGAGGTTTTGGGGAATATCTTTTGGGGATAGGAGCATAAATGAGAATTTGCAGAGATAGGCTCACACTACAGAGTGAATAGGTAGGTTTGGGGATTACAATGTGTTGTATCTTTTGTGAGCACAGTGCACATGCTTGAGGTGATTATTGCATGAAGAACTAATATAAGAAGCCAACCTTTGTGGACGTAGTCGAAGGATGGGGTGAACCATGTTAAAATCCCATGTCTAATGTGTTTTTTGATGTGATTATTCATGGATGTTATTTTTATGCATGATTAGTATAGATTTGTTAACATATGGTTGATGCACAATAATAATGAATGATTCAGTGGGTTGGTTACATCACAATCTATGTTAGATTGTTTCTTCACACTAGGGTTTATGGTATTAAATGAATTCTTAGATGGGTTAATGTTGCACAATTGTTATGGTAAAAGTAATGAAATGTTAGTTAATGGAAGCCGCGCATAGGGTTTTTTTACTGATAAAAGGATGTTAATAAGGATAGTGCACACAGGGTGAATAAGTATTAATGGTTATGTTGATATCCTCACACCCCCTCACCCCTGGGAAAAATTGGTTCCTGAAGCCCCAGTAGATGCCTCAGGTGAGTCTTCACTTGCATGTAGGTGATTCCGAAAGTGCTGGTATCTAAAGGGTTTTGTTGGTTGAATAACTTGAACCTAGGGTATTATAACTATGCGCCAACAAATGGTTCCATTGCCGGGACCCAGAATATGTAATTGAGGGAATTTTTTCGAGGCTGTCTAAGGTAGAGATTGTCGAATGGATAGAAAAGAAGCAATGCGAATTTTCCAGAGAATAGAATAGGATCCCACGACTTAGTGACGAATAGTGGTTGTGAAGGTATGTATTCACAGATCTTCATGAAATATTCTTTGGTGAATTTCTGATTATTTTTACTGAATGGTTAGAAAGGTTAGTGGAGAACGTTGATATATATAGAGATGAAGTTACGAGAAACTGGACTCCTGAGTTGATCAGATAGTTGAATACAATAAGTAATAAGGCTTTTCGCGTAGTTGATTTCTGGTTGAATAGTATATTGGGGGATTACATTATAGAGTTTACAATAGATTGTACCCAGTCTTATAGTGCCACAAAGAGGGACTTTTTCAAGGGTTTGTGTAGAAGATATTTGAGTTCATTTTCTACTTGGATAAAAATGTTATTTTGCGACAAGAATGTCATGAAGATGGAGTCTGATTTCTAGGGGGCTTCACACACATGGGGGAACTGGGGGATGACCAGGGGATGGTATGAAGGTAGGAATGGATGAATAAATAACTAAATAAGGAAGGGAGGGACTAAGGATGTAGAGAAATTAAGAAGGTGTATAAGAATAAGAAGACAAATTTGGGGTATTGTGCAGTGGAAGAAGATACAAGAGGTTGAAAACAGGGGCTGAGAAAGGAGAGTAGTGCAATGAGTATGAGAGGAGGGAACCCTTAACACTAATCTAGATCGTAGAAATATCTATCATTGAAGGGGAGGGAGAGGATCCTCAGTTCAGTCCTATAATAGAAGATTCGTTAAGTCCTACTCAAGCTGGATCCTCCACCAAACCCATGACCCCATGTGCGTCACCTAGATCTGAGATAACATTTGAAGATTTGTCAAAAGAACTTATAGTTAGCGTATGAAGTTAGGATAGCAGTAGCCAGAGTAGTGGAAGCAGTGTGTTGAGTTAGAATCAGTCCGCAATATCGAGGGTAGGTACTACACAAAACACCATGGAAGGGTTAGACAATACATTGAGAATGCATGAGTTCTGGGGAGTTGGGTCAGAGGACCCATAATATAATCTATTTGTATGTGAGACAATTTTGGCTACAAATAATGTCTAGGATGAGGCCACAAAGATTATGTATTTGGAAACAACGTTTAGAGGCCACACATTAGTCTAGTACATGAAAATGTAGAGTGATACACCAACAGGTCAAGCGAGGACATTGGTATGAATTCAACAAGCGTTATTGAAAGAGTTTAAGAAGCCAAAATATAAGTCGCAATACATTATGGAGTTGAAGGAAATCAAACAAGTGCAGACTGAGTCAATTTGGGACTATAATCAAAGATTTAAGGATTTGATGGGTAGATTGACATTCCAAATTCTGGATCAACATCATAGATAATGGTTTATTGCAGGACTATTGCCACACATTCGTTGCTCGTTGATACAACATAAGGTTTTGTCGCAACTTGAATATTTGGATATTGTGATGAAGATGGAAGTATCTCTTGTAGGGGGTGGTGGGGGGATGGCTCAAGTCCAGATATAGTTAGCTTCCTTGACATTCCAATTAGTAGATCTTACAAAAGGAAAGGAGAAGAGGGAACAAGTCTGGTGTATCACGTGTAGGACTGAAGGCCACCATAAGGATGAATGCCCAACCTTTGCGTAGTATTTTTTTATTGGAGCACTGAACCCATTACCAGGAGGAGGGTATTGTGAAATATGAAAGACATGGGGACATCATCCACCTAATTGTCCATTGTTGTAGAAATACCAGAGTACACCCTAGAATTTATTTTGTAACTTTTTCAAGTCAGTAGGGAACACAGAGAAGTATTGTCACACATTTGAACTTATGAGAGAGCACACTTCAGATATGTAGATAATTCATAAGGAAAACAACACGACAAAAGGAGGCATTCCACAATATAACAATCCAAGAGGCTTTATTCTAGGAGGTCGAGTAGGATTTGGCAGAGTTTGAGGAAGAAGAGGTAGAGGACCAATAATATGCTACAATTGTAATCAAGCAGGACAATTAGATCATGAATTCCTGAATCCGTGTACAACCTACATGTAGTTTAGAGCACTAGATCATGCGAAAGAAGACTGTATTCAATTACTTGCAAAGTGGAAAGCAAGAGGGAATCCAAACCAAAACCTGAATTAGAACGTACAAACGATATAAGAAGAGAATCCAGACGAGGGACCTAGAATAATAGTTGTCACACACAAAGGAGCTAGGACAGGGGATGATGCAATGAATAAAGGGAAGCAAATTGAGCAATGGGTGATGAAATCAACATGACCTATGCTGAAATTTGACCCACAACAAGAAAAAGATATGTATCAACAAATAATGAAGGAGATACTAGGACCAGATTGGATAGGACCGAAATCATATACACTTCCTATGGTTGACATGTCGTCGGTATATGATCGTACTATCTCGAAAAGGCCGCTTCAATAGGTAAGTGTTTTGAAATAATTTCTGGTTTTTTTTTTTAGAATTGATGAAAGATGAAACTGCACTGAATGCACTACATGGAATAATTGATCATTGCATGAAAGAAATGGAATTTCCTACCGTGTAAATGGTAGTGAATCAGGTATTGCACAAAAAGAGGACAAGTGAAGAGTTTAGAATAAATGTGTAGATTGGGGAATATGACATGGACAATGTCATTTTAGACTTGGGTTCTTATGTAAATATTTTACCAAAGAAAACATGGGAAATGATGGGGAAGATGAAGTTAATTTGGACTCTCGTCTAGTTAAGATTGGAAAACCAACACATGATAGTACCAATTGGTCAACTATTAGGGGTACTTGTGAATACATAATGGGTGCATAGTATAGAAGATTTCAAATTCATTGAGATGGTCGATGATAGCCATCCATATCCAATGCTAATGGGTCTTTAATGGACCTTTGACAATCATGAGATTATTAATTTGAAGAAAATGGAAATGATATTTGAAGTAGAGGACTTGAAGTTTACCGCACTATTGGATCTGAAAAAAGGAAAGAGGTATATAGAATTATTTAAAGGGAATGAAATGGATAATCTGCATAATATGACTATGAAAATGGATTACTATGTTAATCCAACTGCAGAAGACTCCCTAAGTTGGAGAAGCATTAGCTCATGTGCATCATATTTAGAGGAAGGTTTGGAACATTGGAAACAAAGGATGCATGAAGTATCTGTTAGAATATGAAAGATGTGTGCTCATTTTACCATTGACGATACCCTCTTCACCCAACCATAGGCCGAAGCCACCCTCCGAGCACCTTAAACTTGATTAAGAATTCCTCCGGAAGCAAACCCTAGGCTAGATAGACAAACAAAGGGTAGCGCATCACAAAAATCTGATTAGATAGTCCAAACCCTAGCCAAGAGATATTCAAGCCAATACTGAAAAAATTTTGCTGCTGCAGCTTCACCTGCAGCTCTCCTCCACACATGCACACCAAACTGGGAACTGCAGTGCGCACCAAACTGGGAACTGCAATTCTGAGATGCTGTCAAATGAGAACTGGCGCCCTGTATTTATACTGGTTCTGCCAGATTTGCTGGGGCCGACTTCTCCTTCTGGATATGTGTTTGTTCAGTATATTAATCTTATTTCTGGTCGACTTTTTCTCTTGGAGGCTAATAGCCTAATATAAATTATCTTCTTGAGCCGATAAGGCTTCTAGGGTTATTAGCCAACTCATTAGGGTTTTCTCTTGCTTTCCGGAGTCTTCTATGCTCATCAGGTTCACACATGGAGGTAAATACCTCCCGCAGCTACCATAATATTAACACTCCCTCCTAGCTAGGGAGGTATTACAGGGAATGGTATTGAGCACAAAAAAATACCATTTACCCGGTAGCATCAATATAGTCGTCTAGACTATCTCATGACTAGATCATGAGCATCACCATCACCATCAGCTACATCATCTCTCGAAACCATACTTCATCTGATTAATTAGACATGATGCTAGATAAGTCACTCACACCATAGAGTGATACAAGAGCCACTCTTATAATCTAGAGGAGTAAATGATCTGAACCAATTTCCGTCTAGAAAATCTTTGTTCATCATTCGTCTAGATGGTGATTATCTCCAATAAACTGTTGATAGTCTTCAAGGCAATTAGAACAAGGATAGAACACAACTATGTCTATTCATAGTAGTACACAACTACAATCCAGTGGTACACTACCACACCAAGTAACACACAAGTACTTGATCGACAACGTATGGTTGTGAACAGTGGAACATATCCACCACACTAGTCCTCATCTACTGTCATACAGTATTCATAACAAACATCTGATAACAACCTGCACATAAACAATGTTATGATATAAACTGATTTTTCTGGGCCAATCTTTCACTCACATCTGTGAGCTATGAAAGAATATATGCCTCAAAATAGTGGAACATATCCACCACAGTAGTATATTTCTACTGTCTGGAGACAGGTAGTCTCCATAACAATCATTTGATGCCATCCTGTGCAGAAAATATTGTTAAAAATAAACTGAATCATCTGAGCCAATCTTTCACTCACGTTTGTGAGATTTGAAATAATATCTTCCCTCATCAACAATGGGCTATCTTCCCTATTCTTATCAAACAAGAAAGAAGGATTGTTTCTGATTTCTGAGCATGGACCATTCCTCACCCTAGGTCATTCTTCCTACACTAATCAAAGTGCACCTTGGACAGAATGTATAAACCCTAAGGAATGTTTGAGTCTGGACCATTCCTCACCCTGGGCCATTCCTCCTACACTAATCAAAGTGCGCCCTTTTGGACCATTCCTCACCTCGGGCCATTCCTCCCACACTCCAATCAAAGGCCACTGGAGAGAATGTATAAACCCTAAGAAATGTTTGTCCTGGACCATTCCCCACCCTAGGCCATTCCTCCTAGACTAATCAAAGTGTGCCCTGGAGAGAATGTATAACCCTAAGGAATGTTTGTCCCTGATTGTTGAGCCTGGACCATTCCCCACCTTGGATCGTTCCTCCTACACTAATTAAAGTGCGCCCTGGAGAGAATGTATAACCCTAAGGAATGACTGTCCAAACCATTTCCTTTGTTAACTACAAGACGAAAAGATTGTCCTGCATCAACCTCCAAAACAAACCATTCCTCATGTTAACCACAATGAGAAATCACAGTCCGACGAGGCGGGCCAGTCTTCTTGAGTAACCCTCAAGAAGAGAGACTGCCCTAGACCACTCCCCATGTTAACCATAATGGGAAGTCGATGTTTATGATACATCAGTAATCATACTACTTTCCATGTTAACCACAATGGAAAGTGACTGTCCGTCGAAAGTCTCAATCCACTTTTCGAACAGGAAAGCAGTTGTCCAATATGGACTATTTTTCAATTTTGAAGAATGAATGTTTTCAATAATGTTTTCAGTGCTCCCTCCCAACTTGGAGAGTCATTTATTCCTTTTCCAATAAGAAGGAAGTTGTTTCCACGAGCTCTAGATTGAGTATGAAAACTCTTTCATATTGGATAGAAGTTTTACCAAAATGTCTGCTTATTTGCTCATTTGTGGAGATATGTATTAGAGAACCATTTTCTCCTTTCTGGACTTCATCATGGATAATGTAATTCTTGATTTCAAATGTGCTTTAGTCTGAAACACTATGAAGGATTCATGTAGATCTAAACGATAGAGTATATCATAGTTGGAAAGCTGGAACATATCCATGTGGCACTTCTTCTGTCATCATGAGATATGATCTACTGAGTAGTCATCTTGATGTTATAGGAAATCTTCACCACGCTTCTGCTGTGCATTGGAGGTTCTCCACCAAGTTATCTTCTTCTTGTATGCATACAGGAGTCTCTTTCTGGTATGCCTCAAAGTCTTGAGATTTCTTTTCATCTGCTCTTTATTCACTTTCTCTAGAGAACATTCTTTGCATTCATCTGATGTAGAACTCCAACTCATGTATGTTGCAGATGATATAATGACTTATGTAAAGATAAGTCTGGTTTTCTGAAACAAGTAATCATCATAGTCTTCTCCCTCCATCTGGGAGAACCTCTAGTTCTAGGTCTCTCAATGCTTTAGCTCATAAGTCTTCCATACACTGTTCTTCATCACGATTTTCAGTTCTTCTGCTTGATTGATTTTATTGAGATTATATCAGGCTGGTAATCTTATGATACAATGATTGGTTGTTCTGGATTCTCTTTCTTTCTTGGAATCTTCATGTTCTTCCTTGTGTTTAGCTCTTGGGACCATGGAGTAGGTTCCATTCCCTAAAGATTCCATTTCTTTCTTTCATCATAAGATCATAGATCTGGATGGACAACCAGGAATACTTTAAGGCTTCTCTTTTAAAAAAAATTCTTCTGCGGTTGAACTGAACACATACTATCTTTCATGGTTCTTACCATGGATGTATATTTCATCATCTTCAGTGGATCATGGGATTAGCTCCCTCCTAATCCTTGCTTCATGTATAAGTGTATATAATCTGCTCCCTCCGTCTAACAGAGTCCATGCTTCTATCTGCATCCTTATTGTATTCTGCAATATATAATAGAGTCCACGCTTCCATCTACATCCTTGTTGTTTTTTGCAATATATAATTTTCTCTAGAGTCCATGCTTCCATCTGCATCTTCTGCAATGTATAATTGGCTCTCTTATCTAACAAAGTCCACGCTTTCATCTTGTTGTTTTACAAAACGTCATAAGTCCTTTTCCAATTTCCTCTTGATTGCTGACTTCTTTCTGTCTTTGCTTCTACTGAGTCTCTTCATGATTGATTCGGCTTGATAGCTTCCACATGATTTGTATCTCATGTTTTCATGTGTATTATCTAATGATATCCATTTCCATCTTGTTTGTTCTTCCATAGGTATAGTTCTTCTTGGAACATATTATAGATATGCAAGATATGTACAGAGATGATGTAAACAAGATATGTACAAGAAATAAGAAGAGTGTTGTTACCTTTTAGAAGAAGAAGTCTCTTCCATCCTGCTTAGTCTTATTTGTAGGTTCCTTTTCTTCGGCAATCGATGCTTCATGTTTCTCCTTCCTTTTCTTTAGCTTGGGACACTGATTCTTGTAGTGACCGTACTTTTGACAGTTGAAGCATTGTACTTTTGAACTGTCTTTCTCTTGATTTGGCTTCCTCCTTGAACCAAACTTTCTTTTGTTCCTAAAGTTCTTGAATCTCGCTGTGAAGGCTTGATCATCGTATTTCTTCTGGGGTTTCTCTTTTGCATTGATCCTTGATTCTTCTTGAGCACAACAAGTCCAAAGTTCTTCAAATGTCGGATACTCCTTCCTTGTGTTCATGCTTGCGGCAAATGCATCCCACGTCTTGGGAAGACCATTGATTACTATGTTCACCAATTCCTTTTCTGAAGTGATCTCTTAAATATCTTGTAGTTGATCTCTTAGCTGGGAGATCCTTACAAAGTATGATGTTATGATGTCATGCTCATTCATCTTCATGTCACAGAGCTCATTCTTTAGACTCATAACTTGTCCGATGTTTCTAACTGAGAAGAGATTTGTTAGGGCATCGTACATATTCTTTGATGAGTCAATATGAGAGATGTAGGGTATCAAGTGGTCTTTTATAGAATACACTATGATACTCTTGGCATTGATGTCAACATCTTTGAACTTTTCCATAGCTGCATTGTTCTACGGTTCCTTCTCTTTTCTTTCTTCAAACTCTGGCTTCACGATCTTTCCTTTCACGATATCCAACACTTTATTCTTGGCAAGGATGAGGTCAATCCTTGTCTTCCATGCTCTAAAGTTAGAGGTTC
>SNQJ01S0007192.1:109352-121177 GCA_010110895.2 Picea sitchensis
TTTCACGATATCCAACACTTTATTCTTGGCAAGGATGAGGTCAATCCTTGTCTTCCACGCTCTAAAGTTAGAGGTTTTATCTAAATTGTTCTCAGACTTCATAGAGTTAGCCACGGCTTGCTTAACTTGGTCAAACCCTAGATTTGACCAGAAATTCAATCTTCACCTCTTGGCCTTCTGAGAGTTCCAGGAGATGCACTGAGCTAGGGCGCACTGATCTATATGGATATTAGGTCAATACATTCACTTAAGGTGCCTCAACAAGAGGTTTAGGGTTTATGCAACTGCACCTACTAGTAACCCTAGTTGTAGTGTCTTGGAAGCTGCTTGTGCTAGTAACCCTAGCGACAGTTCCTCACCGAGCTCAATATCCTAGCGGCTATGTTTCATTCCAATGTTTAGACTGAATGGAGGAGGTGTGGGCCCATAACCTGTTAGAATATGAAAGACGTGTGCTCGTTTTACCATTGATGATACCCTCATCACCCAACCATAGGCTGAAGCCACCCTCCGAGCACCTTAACCTTGACTGAGAATTCCTCCGAAAGAAAACCCTAGGCTAGATAGCCAAACAAAGGGTAGCGCACCTTTCCCCAAGGATAACGCATCACAAAAAGATAATCAGATAGTCCAAAACCTATCCAAGAGATATTCAAGCAAATACTGAAAACTTGTTGCTGCTGCAGCTGCACCTGCAGCTCTCCTCCACATGTGCGCACCAAAATGGGAACTACAGTGTGCACCAAACTGGGAACTGCAATTCTGAGATGTTGTCAAATGAGAACTGGCACCCTGTATTTATACTGGTTCTGCCAGATTTGTTGGGGCCGACTTGTCCTTATGGATATGTGTCTGTTCAGTATATTAATATTATTTCTGGTTGACTTCTTCTCTTGGAGGCTAATAACCTAATATAAATTATCTTCTTGAGCCGACAAGGCTTCTAGGGTTATTAGCCAACTCATTAGGGTTTTCTCTTGCTTTTCAGAGTCTTCTATTCTCGTCAGGTTCACACGTGGAGGTAAATACCTCCTGCAACTACCATAATATTAACAGTATCAAGCAAACGATGTTCCCACATTACTTGATCATTGCACTGGATTGGAACAAAGTTATGTGACCCACCCAAGTATGATGGTTTGACTGACATAGGATATTTTGTAAAGGCGTTTGATTTGCAGATACTCAAACAACAAATATTGTTGGAATTAGATGTTTTCTTGAAGGCCACTCTAGCCAAAAATAGAAGATTGACATCAGTGTAAAATATTAATGCAAGTTATATTTGAGATTGAAGTTGAGTATATTATGCATAAATATGAAGGATCAAGTGACCCAACATATTATATTGCACAGTGTAGAAAGATATGGAGTTTGATACCAAAGGAGGAATGGATGCATTGGTTCATACATACATTGGATACAATCCCCAAGAACTAGTACCTGGAACTAGAAATGTGCAGGGAAACAACGAACTGGGATGAGATAACTAAAAGGTTTAAGATAACATTTACTTTTGAAAATGAATCACCATTAGTAGATGCAACTTTGTAGGCCATTAGAAATAAAAAAAAATTAGTAGAAGGGTCAATGGATGTAGTACCTGTGAGTAGAATGCATAGAGATTCTGTGATAGTTCGTGAAATACTGGAATGTTATAATGTTGCTAAACAATATCGGGAAAAGGAAGAGCCAATAAATATACAAATACCTGAAACTGAGGGGAAACACGTAGTAGAAGGTCTAGATCTTGGATCTGTTGTGTATGCACATCCATTAAGGAAGTGTAAGGTGAATATTGGGACAAAAGAGAATCCAAAGTTTGCGCAGATAGGAAACTAATGCAATGATGAAACTACGGAAAATATTGCAGACTTACTGTGCGAGTATCATGATCCATTCCCAACCACGTATTTAGAAATGAAAGGGATACCTTGTGAGTTAGGAGAAATGAAGATCCCTTTGAAACTAGATGCTAATCTAGTAAAATAGAGACCCTACAGACTAAACCCAAATTATAAAGAGAAGGTAAAGGCAAAGATATAGTAGATGTTATAAGTATGAATCATTCAACCAATAGTAGAATCATAATGGACAAGTCCAATGGTAGTACAAAATAATAAAATAGGGGGAATCAGAATTTGTGTAGACCTAATAAATATAAATGATGCATGTCTGTACGATCCATTTCCAACACCTTTTACAAATGAAGTTCTAGAGAATGTATGGGGGCAGGAGGCCTACTCTTTGACGAATGGATTCTCAGGATATCACTAGATAAAGATTGTGTAGGAGGGCATACATAAGAATACCTTTGCAACAAATTGGGGAAGCTACCGGTACACAGTAATGCCTTTTGGGCTGAAGAATGCACCTGCAAGTTTCTCGAGAGTGGTTGTCACAGCCTTTAAGGAATTTATTCATAAGATCCTAAAGTTTATTTAGATGATTGGGTATTGTTTAGTCTATTAAAATACCATATAGAAGTATTGAGATCAATGTTGGATAGGTGTAGACAATGTCATATTTCATTGAATTTGAAAAAATGTTTTTCCTATGCGCATTTTGGAATTTTGTTGGGCCATGTGGTATGTAAGCAAGGCTTAGTAGTGGATCCTGCCAATATTGTAGTGATTGTGGACTTACCACCACCTACATCAGTATGATAGCTATAATAAACATTGGGCCATACATGATACTATAGGAAGTTCATTAAAGGATATGCACATATTACAACACCCATGGATAAGTTGTTGAAGAAATAAGCTAAATTCTAGTGGAAAGAGGACTGCCAGAAAGGTTTGGACACATTGAAGAAGAAGTTAGTGATTGTGCCAATTTTGATATTCCTAGATTGGAAGAAGGAATTTCATGTTCATGTGGATGCATCGTCCATAGATTTAGGCATGGTATGATCTCATCCATGATAAGGAGCATTAGGCCACCTAACTGAATTTGCAAGAAGGAAGTTGTCAACAACAAAAAAGAACTACAGAACGATAGAACAAGAGGGGTTGGAAATGGTGTATGCATTGTAAAATTTTAGACACTATTTGTTGGGTTGTTACTTCAATATATATGAAAAACATTCTGCACTAAGATACTTAGTGAACAAGCCAGTGTTGGGGGGGAAATTTGCATATGGTTGCTTTTGTTTCAAGAATATGACTTTGAATTCATTGTTAATCTGGGAAAATTGAATGCACGACTAGATCACTTATCACGCATTATATCATGAGACGATGCAGGGAATCTAAATGATAGTCTATTGTATGCACATTTATTTGCAGTTCAAATGGTGGATGACTACTTCACAGACATGGTGAAATTCTTAAGTACATGAATGGCTCCATCAAACATGCCAATTGCACAAAAGAAACAATTAGTGGTTAAGGCAAAAAACTGTCAACTAATTACAGTAAAATTATATAAGTTGGGTGCATATGGGATATTAAGATGATGTGTGTTAGATCATGAAAGTACAGTGATACTATCCGAAGCACATGACGTTATTATAGGAGGAAACTATGCAGGTAAAGTGATAATGTAGAATATTTTGTGTGCAGGGTTGTGGTGGCACACACTTCATAAGGATGATAAAGAATATTTACAGGCATGTAATGTTTGTGAAAGGGTTGGAAATCTATCCAGAAGGGATGTGATGCCCTTGCATACACATGTTACATTGCAATATTTTGATAAATAGGAAATACACTTTGTTGGATCGATCAATCCACCATCCAGGAGATCAGAAGCTAGGTATATAATTAGTGCGACAAAGTATTTGATTGGATGGGAAGAAGAAGCATTGGTCACAAACTGTAGTGCAAAGATTTTTGTGCAATTTTTGTTTGAGAATGTCGTTACAATATTTGGTTTCCCGTGAATTTTACTGAGTGATCAAGGGACATAATTCTTGAATAAGATGATTGCAACATTGATTGAGGAGTTTCAAATTCAACCATCAAGGGAGCATGTTGTATCACCCTCAGGAAAATGGGACAGTAGAAGAATTCAATAAAATTTTAGAGAATGATCTGAAAAATATATGCAACATAGGAAGGGATGATTAGGACTTGAGGATCCCTACAGTATTATGGGAATATAGGACTACAAGAAAAAGTTGACAGGACAAACACCTTTTAGGTTGGTATATGGGAAACAAGTAGTATTTCCAATGGAATTTGTTGTGCCAAGATTGCGTGTTGCAACGATTGATGATATTTTAGACTCTGATGCGGTAGAGGAAATATTGTTGTAGTTGTTATAGCTTGAAGAAGACCGATTTGTCACAGGATTCCATCAACAAGTCCAGAAGGAAAGAGAAAAAGAATGACATGATAGTCATATTAAACATAAAAAGTTTCAAGTGGGAGACTTAGTGTTGCTATATGACAACAAGTTCATGCAACACCTAGGGAAGTTTAGGATGCATTGGTTAGGTCCATATTTGATCAAGTATGTGACAAAAGAAGGTGTTGTGCAACTAGAAATGTTGAATGGTGAAGTCTTGGGGGTACTGGTGAATGGGATTCAGATGAAACTTTATAGGGACGGTCGACCATCCACGCACTAGTCTAACCCGCATAGGAACCTATGTACCATAGTAGTTTATTATAGTAAGAAAACAAAAATAAATAAAAAAGAAATAAAAATCAGAAAAAGAAAAAGAAAAGAAAAAGCGAAAAAAGTAATAAATTAAGTGAAGGAAATAAACAAAAAGTTGAAGTGTTAGTAAAGGGTCAAGAAGTTAAGATAGTTCAAAAAACGAAATATACAGGAGAATGTCATGGATGATAATGAAGAGGAAATAAAGATACATATACAACAAGAGTAAGTTCGTAGAAGAAGTGAGTTATGCGTTGATAAAGGATCATGCAAAGGAAGTGAATTGCACACATAATAAAAGATTGTGTAGTGAACGAACAAATAAGTCATAGAAATGCTAAGAAGAAGAAGCAGAAAGATAGTTAGAGGTATTAAAGAGAGGAAAACATGTTTAAAAAGTAGTAATGACAAGACATCATGGAGACCTGTAGTCATAAATAGAAAGCGTCGACAGAGATTGTGATAGACTGGTAGATCGAGGAAAACATCCAACTAAGGATTTGGAATTAATACAACGTTAAAGTAGTAATTTATTTCACAACACTAGTGGATTAGTCAATTAATTCTGGTGCGAAGTTAAATGAACAATTGTCGAAGGGGCATAAAAGTTGTTGAAGGGTCGACGTGCCAACATTATTGTTATGTGGATTTTGCAGCTAGTAGAGAGAGTTGAGAGAAGTCTTGCAGATCCCTGATAAACGCCACCGAGACAAAGGATTTGTCACAGGTAACAATATTGCAGAGATTGCATCACCAAAGGAAGCAACATTAGAACAAAAGAAAACACAAACTAGGGAAAAAAAAACACTACCAAGAGTTGAGGAGACTCTAGGAGCATCCTCGTCGGAGCCAATGTTTCCAAGGGACTACATTCCATCGAGGAAGGACGATGCCAAAACAATTAAATTAAATAAGGAGGTTAGGTACGAATTGGTGACGATAGAAATCCCAAGTGGGGTAATCATTGACAAGGATATTCTAGGCAAGGTGTCGCAACTGAAATACGCAGAACAAAACATCACAGATACAACAAAGTTCCCTGAGATTGCGTCGAACAAATACTTCGAGATGAAAATAAATGCAAAGATGTACCTTCTCGTAGTTGAGATAAAGGTATAGGCTAGAGGTTTGGAGAGATATGGCCTATTGAATCTATTTGACATCCCACACTTTGGCAGGAGCCAGGAGAATAATTCATGTGTAAATATGTTATTAACCTGTGTGCATGATGGCTACCTATGGTTAGACAAGACGATTTCTATAGACACAGATCTAATTGTGTGAATCACATGATTACCGTCATGGGGGAAATATCCTACATTGTTGTTCATGGAGAGAAAGAATGAGAAGGATCTGTTAGATTCCATGGAGGAGAAAGTACACACAGTTAGAGTTGGGCACGGTTTGGATTTGCCAAGTATATGTGACCCAATAGTACAATTTGTGATGCAAGCATTGGCATGCAAATTTTTGAGAAAGTGCAGGAAAGACCAAGTTCCCATGGATGTGATAGTTGTGGCTAAGAAATGTGTACAATGGGTAATGATGAGCTGGGTTCCATTTTTACTCAACCAGTTCCTGATAGATTACATCGAAGCACAGGACAAAGGAATAGAATTCCATTATTCCTGGTTATTACTTTTGATCATGTTAGTAGTGTGGAAAGAACCAGAGGATTCATAGTTTCTAGGTACGAGAGGAAAGTCATGCTTGGACACCAAGTATCAGAAATTTTGGTACACGATGCACAAGGGATGACAAATGAACAAAAATATTGAATTCTATCTATATAAAGAAATGATTAGGAAATGTAGTCAGGATACACCACGAATTTCACCACAACTTGTAGAAACTTACAAACCAATTGTGCGGTTCATGGAAGACCATCATCATATTTACATACAAGCAAAGAACTATCCAAGAGAGGAATGGGTCAAGAAAAAGTACTGAATCATAGAGGAGGACATAGAAGTAATTATGCAGGACTGGGACACAAACTGGAAGGTCCCATCGAACGATCAAGAAATGGAAACACCATATCTTGAGATTGATGAAGTACAAGGCTCAATAAATGGCACAAGCAAGAAGATGAAAGACACAGAGACATAAAAGGGAAAATCAATGTCGCATCAGAAGAAGCGGAAAGTAGACAAAGAAACAAGTCCAATGGCACTGACGAAAGACGACTTCAAGAAGTTTGGGGAGTAATTTAAGGAGATCAACGACGACGTGTTTCAACGCATGGTAGAGAAGGAAGAAGGAATGAAAAAAATACATGAAGAAATGAATGCACTGCACCAATTGATGGAAGCAAATAGGATAACAATTGTGCAACAAACAACTAAAGGACCAACACAAAGCACAACAAGGCTAGTAGAATCAATATTGATAGTCTCTCATGCATTATGGGTAACATGGGAGCACAAAACAATTAAGTTAGAACCAAGGGTGATTGTGTTCCCATCAGTGGAAATGCATGAGAAAGCGTGCACACTAAGTCACTTTGAATTAGTCTTATCAAAGATACTGGGAGAAATTTTGCAGGGGTTGCAGGCTATCATAGCGCAAGATTTGAACCTACATGAAGAAAAAACATCTGATGGATTGGTTAAGGCCACAACAAATATTGAAAGAATTCATATTGACTACAACAAAGTTGAATGGGAAAGGGATGCAATTGTGCAGAAGGAAGAACATGTGAAGTAATCATTTGACATGGTTTTCAAAGAGTTTTTGGAGGCACCAATGGAGGTGGATACTCCATTGGAAGATCAAGTAGAAAATATCAATGAAGTCATCTAGGGATTCCAAACGAAAATTGGTGAGTTATAAACATGAATGAAACCAAGAACACCCCCAAAAGAAAGAGACCAAAGGGAGAAGATAGTAAGCACTGCAGTGGAAAGTGTCAGGACTTTGGAAGCAGAATGTGCTAAGTTGTACGAAGAAAACACAAAATTTTGGAATCAACTGTCGGAGGATGTCGAACTATAGAGTATTGAAAAAAATGTTCAAACTGTGCAGGGGAAGGCTCGCAATATTAATGAAACCATGAGAATTATTCCACCATCTGAGAAGATGATGACAATGCAAGAGAATAAGAAACTATACTCCGAGATGAACTAACTGAGAGTCGAGAAGCAAGCTCCAATGAAACATATAGAGATGTTGCAGGAAGAAGAATTAAAAGTTACAGAGAAAATAATAGAAGTGCAATGCAGGATTAGACAAACAGTGGAACAAGATGAAGAGAACTGACAAACTCATATCACTGCAGAAGTAGTAGAAACACTTTTTTTAAACAAAACATAGGTCAATGAGAAGACCAACTCAACAAAGGAGATTTTTTAAAAATTCAAGGAGAAGTTGAAAAATTCTTAACTAGCTCGGGAGAAGCCATAAGTGATTGTTGGGGGCATGTTGGACATAAGTTTTTGATGAGAATAACTATGTTTTTGGAGCTCCACCATATAAGGTAGAACCAAAGCGCATAGCAAGGGCGCATTTGTAGTGCAAAAGCAGGAAAAGCAACAAATCGACACAAATTTAGGAAAACAATTATGACCCATTAGGGTTTTGGGGATAAGTTGTTATGAACCATTAGGGTTTTGGTCCCTACTTCTATGTATAAATAAGTAAAGGGTCAGGGAATATTAGTTTGTTGAGAATAAGATATTAGGTTTCTCATGATTGATGACGAGAGTTTATGCTCAAGGTTTTGGGGAAGATCTTTTGGGGATAGGATCATAACTGAGAATTTGCAGAGATAGTCTCGCACTACAGAGCGACTAGGAAGGTCTTGGGATTACAATATGTTGTGTCTATTGTGAGCACAATGCACAGGCCTGAGGTGATTATTGCATAAAGAACTAATATAAGAATCCAACCGTTGTGGTCGTAGCCTAAGGATTGGGTGAACCACGCTAAAATCCTATGTCTAATGTGTTTGTTGATGTGATTATTCATGGATGTTATGTTTATGCATGATTAGTATAGATATGTTAACATATGGATGATGCACAATAATAATGAATTATTATGTGGGTTGGTTACGTCACAATCTATGTTATATTTTTTTGGCACACTAGGGTTTATGGTACTGAATGAATCTTAGATGGGTTAATGTTGCACAACTGTTATGGTAAAAGTAATGAAATGTTAATTAATTGAAGTCGTGGATAGGGTTTGTTGAAATATAAAAGGATGTTAAATAAGGATAATGCACACATCATGAATAAGTATTAATGTTTATGTTGATATCCTTACACCCCCTCATCCCTGTAGAAACTTGGTTCCTGCAACCCTAGTAGATGCCTCGGGTGATACTTCAATTGCATATAAGTGACGCCGAAAGAGCTGGTATCTAAAGGTTTTTTTTGGTTGAATAACTTGAACCTAGGGTCTTATAACTGCCCGCCAACACTATGTAATTAGCCACTTCTTTCTTCGTTCATTTCCAAAAGTATTGGCTTCTTACAATTGCAATTGTTTTCTGATATTGTGGGTTCCTAGCATATGGCACATTGTGCATTTCCCTGAACACTATATTTTTCATCTCTTTGGAATTTGGCACATACATTTTTTCATTTGTACATGAGGATTCCATCCTCTTTTAACTCATAATAATTAAATTTTTGCTGTAAATTGCCTTGTTGTAATTTCTCTTTTGTTTTTAGATATTCCTGATCTAAATTTGCAGCCTCTAAAATCTTGTCCTTCAAATGAGTGTTGAACATGATGATATATGAAATATGTATTTCATGAGATCTTTTTTTGAGTGCATCAACCACTTGATTTTCCTTTCCTTTTATATACTTAATTTCAAAGTCATATTCAGTTAGAAATTATAGCCATATATTTTGTCTAGAATTTAATGTTGGTTGTCCAAACAAATTCTTCAGAACACAATGGTCCATTCTTAGCTCAAATATTCTCCCCATAAGTTAATGTCTTCACATTTTTAACGCATGTACAATGGTTGATAATTCCAAGTCATGTGTAGCATAATTCCTTTCATGCTATTTTAGTTTTATAGAATCATAACACACCACATGATACTTTTGAGTGAGAACATCATTGAGCACTTCCTTACATGCATCAATGCACACTACACAATCTTTTTTTGGATCTGCAATCTTTAATATTGGTGCACTTGTCAAAATGTCTTTCAATTATTGAAAACTCTCTGCACACTTGGAAGTCCATTCAAATTACATTCCCTTCTTTTGCAAATAAGTGTTTGGGCTTGCAATCTTTGAATTTTTTTTTATGAATATTATGTAATAACCAAAAAGAACCATAAGTGATCTAACCTTTGTCACATTTCTTGGTGCTAGCCATCCTCTAATAGAATCTATTTTCATGGGATCCACTGTTATCCTATCTGCTGAAATAATATTCCCTAAGTAGTGAATCTTCTTTTGATAAAATATGCACTTACATACTTTGGCATACAATCTATCCTCTCTTAAAACTTGCAACATCATTCTCAAATGTTTCTCATGCTCTTCTTTTGTCTTTCAGTAGATGAGGATATCATCTAAGAAAATGATCACAAACTTGTCCATGTACTCCCTAAACACTCCATTCATCACAAACATGAAAATTGTGGGGGCATTTGATAGCCCAAATGGTACTACTATGAATTCATAATATCCATATATTGTCCTGAATGGTGTCTTGTTGATGTCTTCTTCTTTTCTCCTCACTTGATGATAACTTGATTTCAAGTTAATCTTGGAAAAGATCCTTGCACCTTTCAGCTGATCAAATAAATAATCAATCCTTGGTAAATGATATTTGTTATTTATAGTGACCTTATTCAACTATCTGAAATCAATACATAGCCTTAAGGTTCCATCCTTATTCATTACAAAACTAATCGGGGCTCCCTAAGGTGACACACTGTTAAAAAAACAGGACTGCAGAGCAATAAAATAAAAAAAGTGCAGAAACAAAACACAGAAGATACACAATACAATAGAGACACAGATTTACATGGTTCACCCAGTGTGGGCTACATCCACCAAAGAAATTTCCAGGTCCTTCCTTTATTATTATCCAACAAATGAAGGGATAAAACCTACAGCAAAACCTGTTGTAACTTACTCTTCTTTCTCTCACAGTCTCCTCTCTCAGAATCCAATACTCGCCATAATGCATAGCCGCAATACATTTCCCTCATAACAGAGGGTTTCCTTATAGGGAAACAAACCCTAACATAATTTCTACCGTAAGATCTGTGACCTTATAATGAACGGTCCATATTTACAATGAAATTACAGTATACATTTACAAGGAAATTTTTCTTTCGGGGGCTTCATCCCTGAACCCCCGTCGGGGGCCCGCTTTCCCCCAAACCTCCCGGCCAGGGGGATAGCCCCCCAGACCCCGTAGAGGGGGTACTCCCCCTCTTCACTCCCCCATGTGGAAGAGTGTGTATAATTCTAGGGTGTAAAGTCTTCATGGGGTATAAACACGGATGAAAGCAAGGACATCTAAATCAGGAAGATAATCAGGTTCCACAACTAACAATCTCCCACTTGGAGACTGATCTCAACAACTCCACCGCTACTGTATATGCTGGACTCTGAACCTTCTTGGACCTGTAAAATTTCTCATCTTCATCTTCATTCTTGAAGACCAACTGAAACTGAGCAAGAACTCAGTTTCTCTCTGGTTACTCCCTTTGTTAACATGTCTGCAGGATTCTGGCTAGTGTGTATCTTTTCAAACTTCAAATGTCCATCTTCCAAGGAGGATCATATGAAGTGGTACCTCAACCATATATTTTTCATCTTCGAATGGAAGGTTGATTTCTTTGCAAGATGAATTGCACTCTCACTGTCACCGTACAACCTGTTATTCTCATGCTTCTTTCCCAATTCCTCCATAAACCTTTTTAACCAAATCATCTCTTTATGAGCCTCTGTAGCAGCAACATACTCTGCCTCTGTTGATGAAAGTGCAACAACCTTTTGCAGTTTCAAAATTCAACTTACTGTTTTTCCACCTATAGTAAAAACATATCCTATGGTGCTCCTCCTGCTGTCTTTATCACCTGCCATATCTGAATCAACATATCCCAGTAGAAAAGTGTCTGAACCTCCAAAACATAATGCATGAGTAGCCGTACCTCTCAAATATCTAAGAATCCACTTTAATGCCTCCCAATGTTCTTTACCTGGATTGTTCATATACATGCTCACAACTCCCAT
>SNQJ01S0007192.1:121187-132138 GCA_010110895.2 Picea sitchensis
TATTTTCATAATCCCATAATCGATAACCAAAATCATTAACACCGTATCCAATAAAGGTACACTTCTTGGATTTAGACTCAAGCTTTGTTCTATTTTCTTTATCAATATGGACAAATGCTTCACAACCGAAAGTTTTCAAAATAGAATAGTTTACCTTTTTTCCTATCCATTCCTCCTCTAGAATTCTACCATCCAAAGAGCTTGAAGGTCCCCTGTTTATTAAGTAAACAACAATATATACCGAGAACTGTAAGCACAAACCAACATGCAATCTCATACTCCTTGCATGCTCCATGATTGTCCTGTTCATCCTTTCTGACACACCATTTTCTTGTGGTGTTCTTGGATCTGTCTTCTCTCTACGAATCCCATGGTATGGACATAAATCATCAAACTCCTTTCTGCAATATTCACCTCCATTATGTGATCTGAGACACTTCAAACTTTTTCCTGTCTCATTCTCAACTAAATCTTTCCATTTCTTAAAACTATCGAAAACATCATTTTTTTGTCGAATGTAATAAACCCAAGTTTTTCTAGTTGCATCATCAATAAAAGTAATATGATAATGAGAGACACCAAGATATGATACCTGAGCTGGTCCCCATACATATGTATGAAAAATCTCTAACCTTTCATTCTTCTTTTCTTTTCCAACATTGAGAAATCTGACTCTCTTCTATTTTCCATAAACATAATGCTCACAGAAGTCCAAAACAATTTATTTAAGATCTGGAAGCAAATTTCTTTTGTGAAGTATCTGCATACCCTTTTCACTCATGTGTCCCAGCCTATGTTGCCACAGTTCTGTATCCACTCCTATAGAATATAAAGAGATAGAAGAGTCAGTATTACCAGTAAATAAATACAATGTACCTACCTTCTCTCCTTTTTCTATCACCAATGATCCTTTGATGAACTTCCACATTTTATCTGTAAATATGGATACACAACCTTCACTTTCCAACTGCCTTGTTGAAATTAGATTTTTCCTTAAATCTGGAACATGTCTTACCTCTTTCAACAACCATTGGTTTCCATTGAGTTGCTTTATTTTTACCTTTCCCATTCCAACAATTTTGCATGGTGCATCATCACCCAAATGACCTGTCCAAAATCACCTTGAACAAAATCTAGAAAATGTTTCCTATGGGGTGTGGCATGAAATAAAGCCCTTAATATACTACCCAAGACTCATAAATATTATCTACAGAAAGAATCAAAGCATCTTGTAACACATCACCTGTTACATTTGCTTCCCGATTTCTCTCTTGTTGTCCATCTCTTTGTTTCATTGGAGCTATGCAGTCTTTCTTCATATGTCATTTCTTCCCACAATTCCAGCACTGTATCTTTCCAAGTCTAGATTTGGATCTTCCCTTACTAGAATTCCCACAGTTCCCTGAGCCCTTTCCTCTATCCTTTTGTCTTCCCTTTTTCTCCATGTTCAACGCATTACCTGATGTCTCACCTGTGCTTTTCCGTCTCATTTCCTCACTAAGGATAACACCAACAACATCATCAAATTTTAAAGTATTTGAACCAAAGACATAGTTACTTACATCCATGACCAAGCCGTTCCAGCTTTCTGGCAATGAGCACAAGATTAGAAGAGCCCTAACATCATCATCAAAGTCCACTTTTACAGAACTTAGTTTATTAGTAATCGTATTATATTCATTTAAATGATCTGCAACAGACCCACCTTCTGGCATCTTCATATTAAATAATCTCTTCATTAGAAATACCTTATTAGATGCCGAGGGTTTTTCATACAGTTTAGCCAATGAATTCATCAGATCCTTCGTTGTCTTTTCTTTCGAAATATTGAAAGCCATCGATGTTTCCAAGATTAGCCGTATCGTTCCTAAAGACTTTCTGTCAAGAATCTCCCATTCTTCGTCCTTCATAGTCGTTGGCTTCTTTGCTACTCCTCCCAATGGTAAGAATAGATCCTTCTGATATAAATAATCTTCCATCTGCATCTTCCATAATTGGTAGTTTTGGCCATTAAATTTCTCGACCCTAAACTTTCCATCTTTCAACATTGCTCCCACTCGAACCAGGAACTCTCTTTTCCTGCGAGTTACCCTTCGCTCTGATACCAGTTGTTAGAAAAATAGGACCACAGAGCAATAAAATAAAACAAATGCAGAAACAAAACACAGAAGATACACAATACAATAGAGACACAGATTTACGTGGTTCACCTAGTGTGGGCTACGTCCACCAGAGAAATTGCTAGGTCCTTTTTTTATTATTATCCAACGAATGAAGGGATACAACCTACAACAAAAACCAGTGTAACTTCCTCTTCCTTCTCTCACATTCTCCTCTCTGAGAATACAATACTTGCAATAATGCATAGCTGCAATACATTTCCCTCATAACAGAGGGTTGCCTTCTAGGGAAAAAAACCTTAACATAATTTCTATCGTTAGATCTCCAACCTTATAATGAACGGTCCAGATTTACAATGAAATTACAATATATATTTAGAAGGCAATTTTTACTTTGGGGGCTTCACCCCCGAACCCCCCTCAGGAGATGCTGCCCCTGAACCACCGTCGGGGGCCCACTTGCCCCCAAACCCCCTAGCTGGGGGGATATCCCCCCCGGACCCCAGAGAGGGGGTACCCCCCCTCTACACTTCTCTACGTGGAAGAGTGTACATACTTCTGGGGTGTAAAGTCTTCATGGGGTATAAACACAGCTGAAAGAAAGGACCTTTGAATCAGGAAGATAATCAGGCTCCACAACCAACAATCTCCCACTTGGAGGGTGATCTCAACAATTCCACGCTGCTGTATATGATGGAATCTGAACCTTATTGAACGTGGCAAATTTCTCATCTTCATCTTCATTCTTGAAGACCAATTGAAACTGAGTAGGAACTCAGTTTCTCTCTGGTTACTCCCTTTGTTAACATGTTTGCAGGATTCCGGTTAGTGTGTATCTTTCCCAACTTCAAATGTCCATTCTCCAAGACGGATCGTATGAAGTGGTACCTCAACTATATATGCTTAGTCTTTGAACAGAAGGCCGAGTTATTTGCAAGATGAATTGCACTCTCACTGTCATAGTACAACCTGCTATTCTCCTACTTATTTCCCAATTCCTCTATAAACCTTTGTAACCAAATCATCTCTTTACTAGCCTCTGTAGCACCAACACACTTTGCCTCTGTTGTTGAAAGTGAAACAACCTTTTCCAGTTTCGAAATCCAACTTATTGTTGTTACACCTATAGTAATAACATACCATGTGGTGCTCCTCCTGCCTTCTTTATCACCTGCCATATATGAATCAACATATCTATGTACAAAAGTGTTTGAACCCCCAAAAAATAATGCATGAGTAGCAGTACCTCTCAAATACCCAAGAATCCACTTTACTGCCTCCCAAAGTTCTTTACCGATATTGTTCATATATGTACTCACAACTCTCACTGCATGTGCAATATCTGGTCTTGTGCAAACCATTCATCAAACTGCCAACTGCTGATGAATAAGGGACCTTGGACATGTATTCTATCTCCTCCTGTGTCTTGGGACACATTTACTTAGTTAATTTGAAATGACTGGCCAAAGGTGCACTAACTGGTTTTGCATTCTGCATTCTAAACCTCTCTAACATCTTCTCTGTGTACTCACCCCGAGACAATGTCAATTTGCGATTTTTTTTGTCTCTTTTTATTCTCATGCCAAGGATTTTTTTTGCAACACCCAAATCCTTCATCGAAAATGAATTGGATAATTTATTCTTGAGCATATTTATATATTGCATATTAGACCCTGCAACAAGCACGTCATCTACATACAATGGCAAGATAATATAGCTTCCCTTTTCCAGCCTTTTAAAATAAACAAAGTGATCATAATGACATCTACTATAACCCTGTTCTGTCATAAACCTGTCAAACTTCAAATACCACTGCCTTGGAGCTTGATTTAGGCCATACAAGCTCTTCTTCAACCTGCATACCAAATTCTCCTTCCCTTTGACCTCATACCCCTATGGCTGCTGCATATAAATCTCTTCCTCCAAATCCCCATGGAAAAAAGTTGTTTTTACATATAACTGTTCAAGATGCAAATGTTCTACTGCCACAAGACTTAAAATAGTCCTAATTGAAGTCATTTTAACAACATGAGAAAATATTTCATCAAAATCTATACCTTTCTTTTGTGCAAACCCCTTTGAAACAAGTCTAGCCTTGTACCGTTTTTCTCCTCCATATTCGTCCTTCAACTTGTAAAACATTTTATTCTGCAATGCTCTTTTTCCCGCAGGCAACTGAACCAAGTCCCAAGTCTGGTTATTTTCCAAGGAATCAATTTCCTCTTTCATGTCTTGCTCCCACTTCTTTTTAGTGTCTATCTTCATTGCTTCTTCATAACATTCTGGTTCACCAGAATCAGTCAACAATAAATAATGCAATGAAGGAGAGTATCGTTCAGGGGGTATACTTAACCTGGTAGATCTTCTAACAACACTTGCAGGTGTTTGAGGTTCCTGCTACTCCTGTTGTAGTACATTTTGATTTTGAGGTTCATTTGGAATTTTTTTTTCAGTGATCTCATCAAGCACTGTGTATTCTTGTTTTTCTTCTTCTTGTTTCTTTCCCTGCAACTGATCTTTGTACATGACCTTCTCATTGAATATGTCATATCTACTCCTAATGATTTTGTTATTTTCATAATCCCATAATCAATAACCAAAATCATTAACACCGTATCCAATAACAATACACTTCTTGGATTTAGACTCAAGCTTTGTTCTATTTTATTTATCAATATGGACAAATTCTTCACAACCAAAAGTTTTCAAAAAAGAATAGTTTACCTTTTTTCCTGTCCATTCCTCCTCTATAATTCTATCATCCAAAGAGCTTGAAGGTCTCCTGTTTATTAAGTAAACAGAAGCATCTACATCATCTTCCCAGAAATGTAAGGGAAAACCGACATGCAATCTCATACTCCTTGCACGCTCCATGATAGTCCCGTTCATCCTTTCCGACACACCGTTTTCTTGTGGTGTTCTTGGAACTGTCTTCTCTCTACAAATCCCATGGTATGAATAGTAATCATCAAACTCCTTGCTGCAATATTCATCTCCATTATCTAATCTAAGACACTTCAAACTTTTTCCTGTCTCATTCTCAACTAAATATTTCCATTTCTTAAAAGTATCAAAAACATCAATTTTTTGTTGAATGCAATAAACCCAAGTTTTTCTAGTTTGATCATCAATAAAAGTAACATAATAACGAGAGCCACCAAGAGATGATACCTGAGATGGTCCCCATACATCTGTATGCACAAGCTCTAACCTTTCATTCTTCTTTTCTTTTCCGACTCTGAGAAATCTGGCTCTCTTATGTTTTCCATAAACACAATGCTCACAGAAGTCCAAATCATTTTGTTTAAGATCTGGCAGCAAATTTCTTTTGTGAATTTCTTGGATCCCTTAGCTCTGAACTTTCTCATATATTTATACAATGAATGAACAGTCTGGGCATCACTAATAATTTTTGCCACCTAAAATTTGCCTCGTAAAGAGACACAAATATCTCTCAAATTCTGCATTTGTTTCGGAAAATTCTCACGAGTACGATAAATGGGTCCATTTTTTAAATGGGTTTTCAACCATTTCTTCACATTCCTCACGGTTTGACTACAATCAGTCCCAAAAAATCGTCTGTTTGTTCTTGATGCATTTCCAAATTTTATCTGTTGTTGCTCATAAATTTATTTGCAGCAATCCAATATTATTTTTGGATCAAACATCTTGAACGTATTCAGATAATAAAATAAAGCCATGATCAGATCCGTACCAAATAACTAATAATAGAAACATGTGAAACAAAAAGAAACCTAAATTAATAACCTAAAAATTGTGAATAAAACAAAATCTAGAGCAATAAAATTAAAATGAATTTAAACTAACTATAAGTTCTAAACAAACATTGTTTATATTTTTCTTTCAAATATGATCTTAAAATTCTATAATCTTCAAGTTGATGGAGAGGAGAAAAATATTAATTTTGGGTTTTCACAAAATCAAACAAATGATAGATAATTCTTTTTTTATTATTTTATTTTTATTTTGAAATGAGATGCAAAATGAAAAAAATAAATAAATTAATTAATCCCACCAAATGATTTTGTGAAAATGAGAAACCAACAAGGATATTATTTGATGAAGTATTGAACCCATTATTCAAAATAGTCCAACTTGTTAATGACCAAACGAATGAACACATAATCATAAATAAAAATTAGCGTTTTTGTTTAAATTGAGATTTCTATGCTCGTTTCTAAATTTTGACATATACTCTTGTAATGAATGTCTCATACTATAGTGAATGTCTTAATTTTGTTTCAAAACAAACCAAGGTATGGAGCTATTTGAAAAGGTTGATTATGTAGCTCATTATAATTATCAAGACTCTAATGGGGGCCATTTAAATTTTGTAAACATTTAGGGGGATTTGTTGGGGCCCAACAAATGGCGACTTACTGGGTGAAGCAGTTATCTCTTATTTGGTAAGATTTCATCTCAGGAAGAAAATAATAAGACTTGAAAAATGATTTAAGCTCCCTGAAATAAATTCACTTTGATACCATATAGTATTAGGATACACTCAATGTTATAACCAGACAATAGAATTTGCTTTACAGGGGATTATAACCTGAAATAATATCTTAATCAAAGAGTCACGATGTTTATAAAATAACTTCAATATAGTTGACAGAGCCACTGCTGCCAGCGGGAGTCCATAACCTCGACAGGGATCTCATTTAACCCACTCAAGTACTTTAATCCCATCCAATAGTTGTCTATCCACATGATGTGTACTTCCATAAAAGTTAACTTAAAAGCATATACCTGCAACCTCTTGACTCGACATTGCTTCGCTGCCAGCAAGCCTGTTCAGTACCCCGACGAAGTTGTCTTGGTATCATGTGTGCATTTACCTGCTACCAATGATCCTGTTCAATACCCCGACACATTTACACACACTTACCACACTTAAGTGCTTCCAACCCTCTTATGCCACTTTTAAATAATAATACAATTATAGATTTGTTGATGACAAAGAGAGCGGGATGATACTGGAGGTTAATTGCAATACAAGTGAATAGTTGATCATGCTATTTATTTTCTTTCAAAACTAGAAGTTTTATCATGGTTTAGAGATTTTAGATTTTCTTTAAGAAATCATCTAGAGAATGGGGAAGCACTTAAAAGTGATTCCTTAAGAATATGGACGACGTAAAAAGTTTATAGATCATCATAATTATCAAATATTTAAACTATATCTCTGGTGTAATACTCTGGCAAAGAAAATTTGAGGACAAAACGAAAGTGGCAATTGACTTAAAAATCAATTGTCTGAGCTATATCTTAATATGAGGACCTCTTTGAACTATTTCAAATTGCTTGAAAAACACAAGTATTAAAATAAATGCTTCCTTCGACAATAGCTTTTTGATCATAAATATATTGATTCAAAACGACAGACAAGAAGAAAACCCATTCAAAGAAATCAAAGAAAAAAAAAACACACAATAAACCAAATCAAATTTTATTAATGGGATTCAAAATTAGAAGTACATAAAAAATAAAAAATAAACGAAATAGCAAAAGCAGACTTTCAGAAACAATTTTGGCCAAAGATAAACCCAAGCTTTGGGATCTACTAGCATCCCACTATAAAATAAAGGAAGAACTAAATCACATAAAATCTCATGTTCGAGCAAGTTATTTTCTTAATATAGTGGTGCATAAGATGTTACTTTGACCAAGCATTATTATTAAAAATAAAAGAGACTAAAAGAAAATAGAAAAATCCTTACTAATATGAATGCAAACGTACTCGTGGTACCTTGGGTCAAGGTTGAATTGATATCTCAAATTTACTTATCTCTTTACTTTCCATTTAAAATTTTCATGGTGATACTGCGTTTTTGAAAAGAAATATTCAACGAAAAGCAGAGAGAAAATATTTAAAGTGGAATTCCCTGACAAAAATCATATTATGGTTCTCTTAGTGTGCCCACTTGTGTTCATAACTGCATTATTATAAAGAGAAACACTGAGAAATAAAAATAAAGGAAACCTACTCCTAAACCTACTCTAAACTACTAAATAGATCAAAATGATAAGTAAAATCATATTTCCAGTGAAGCCACAAGAGCATCTTCAATCCTACAAGGCATAGAAAGTTGAAAATCAGAATAAAAGAATGTAGTATTTGCATATACAAAATAAATATGCCATGCTTACCTCCTATATATTCATTTAAAAAAAAAACAAGCATGCTCTTACCATTCTTTTGAAACTTCTTGATGTACAAATCCTCCAACCATTCTGCAATATTGTCATGATATGGGTCATAATGGCATGGAAGAGTGTAAGTAGGTTTGGAAAACTTGTCATTATTATAGGGACCTGACATAACCATCAGCCAAGGCCGAAGTGCTCCATCCTCCTGACAATTCTCCAAGTGTTCATCAATTTCTTCACATGAAGGATCTAAAAGAATCATGTCATGCTTACTTCCTAGATATTTAGGTAAAAACAAAGCAAACACAACTTTATCTTTATTATGAAGATTTTTCAGATATGAATCTTCAAGCCATTCTAAGATCCTGTCATAAAAATTAGGATGCAAACTACGACTTTGATGAAATAGATATATCAATGGGGAACACATCATAAGAGGATTCATGACATCAATTAGATTATTGGTTTGAATGATTCCTTTGATGAGATTGATCGTTTTAAAATGTGAAGCATAAATATTAAAATTGGAACTAGTCAAAGAATGAATATGCAATGTAGAATATTTGATCTCCATAAGAATGAGTGCATTGTCTCTTTCAAAACTAAATCGTGTAAAATCATCTTGTAACATGTCATTTTTCCATGTGAGTGACGAAAGTGAAAGAGCAACAAATCTGACTTCATAAATGTTACGTTCGGAATTAATTTCACCAAATTTTGGCATATCGAAAATATTTGATTGTGATGACAAAGAGTAGGATATTGTGGATAAAGTATCAAGTCCACTAGAATCTAAGAAGAAATCGGGATATAAAGAATAAAATGAATAAAAAATAAGCACATGAAAAGAATCTCTGGAGCTATGATATTTAACAATGGTATTCTCAAGACATTCCTCTTCACTTTCCTTAAAACTTTCACTCTGTTTTGGTGATAAATCCTTCAACATAATATGATCAACTAAATTTTCCTCAAGTATGATAGACAATTCAAAACTTTCATGATAAACATCTAATCTTTCATGTGGATAAGGTATGATTTTTAGATGAGGGTTTAAGGTTTCTTCTTCCAATTGCAGATCTACATCTCTAATCAGTTTCATTGGAATGTTAGAATGCTTAATATAGTTTTCGTCACCTAAGTGTTCTTTAATAACTGAATTTAAGTATTGATTAGAGCAAGAGTTAGAATAATATGGACTTTCATCTTGAACCAACATCAAATCTTCTTCCACGATGGTCGAGGACTGAATATACAATAATTCAGAGGAAAAACTAGTTTGATTGTCAGTAAAAACCTTTTCAATAGATTCTACCTCCCTTGCTTGTTGAAAATTTTCGGATGGATTCCTCTCATCCTGTAAAGAAAATTATTCTCGCAATTGAGTGATAGGATTTGCAACTGATTCATCATTTGTGATTGAATATGACTGGATGAAAGGAATGCAATAATCATAGAGGAGATTTAGTACAAATGACATGTCATCAAGATTAAATTTACAGAGAACATGATGGATTCTTGTTAAAAATCCTTATGGAGATGAATTGTCATTGATTAGTAAAGTCTAAAATTCTTCACATAATTGATTGTAATCATATTTTCAAAAGCATCTAAAAATTCATCTACAAATTGAAACTAATCAATAATGTGATATGCAGGAAAAGACTCAAACCAATGTTTAATCCGACCCCTAAAAGTAAAAGAAAACATTCTGCATAAAACCTTTAAATCAGAAATATCATGCTTGATGCATTTACACCAAAACTTGTTAATATGGTCTTTAGTAGATACATTCCCCCCACCATCAAAGGTGATTTTGGGTAAGTGAGAGACTGTCTCGTTGGGAATATCAGGTAATGAGAAGTGGAAAGCATGTTCCAACACAGTTATTTGGGGAGCCATGGGGAATTAAATACATTCAAAACAAAGACTCTTGCAAGTCCATCTTGTCAGTCTGGCATGCCTTCTAGTTCATTTCAAGATGACACAAAAGAAGAATTTATAAATCTGGAATTATGACAGGCTGAGCGGTAAAACATTTAATCATTAAATTTTCCTCAGCCCTCTTTCTAACTCCATTTGTTGACGGGCGTAAATGACGCACCATCAGCTGGAAGGTTAGATCCGGACCGGGGTTGTTTAATTAACCTGAACAGTTTGGTATGATCTGACCCGACGGGTTTAATGGCTCTGTTAGCCAACTAAAGTCCTAAAAACAATAAAAGAAATAAACTAATCTAAAGCTATGATTCTAACAAATTGTATATTACTTACTAATATTTATCAAAAAGAAACGTGAATATACAAATGATTATAAACAATATATATACAGTTTACAAGGTTTAGTTGAAATCTTGCGAAAATGAATGTTCATAATAATGTTTCAAAATAAGATAAAGTAAGAACATAAATATTTTTGTTGTTTTAATTTTTAAATATTTTAAACTAATAAATACTAAGCAAATATAATTGAAACAATGACATAGAAACAATCAAAGTTTATTAATGCAATCATCATCACATTCATATATAAACAAATCTGAATAAAAGAAAGCAATGCACCTACTTACCTCTGGCGCACTTACCAAACTTATTCTTTGAGGACACTTGCTCGCAAGTGATCTGGATTTTTATGATGATAAAACTTTTTCCTTCATTAT
>SNQJ01S0007193.1:2439-44469 GCA_010110895.2 Picea sitchensis
GCGTTGGGGCGCGCATGCGCCAAAAACACGTTTTTGTCCCGCGCATATGCGCGCGCACCAAGCTGCTGTAAAGTGCCCTTCAATTTTTGGTTACTTTGTATAGTTTTTGACCCTTCTGGAATGCTGTGAACTTAATTCAGTGTCATGGATGACTTCATTGTTGTTTTGATGATGTGGATTTCTTGTCGCCATGTGCAGATGAAATTTCAGTGATAACACATGTGTTGTTGAATATTTCCAACCATGTTAAAGCATGACCTTCTAACTTCAAATGAGAAAAATATATTCTTTTTAATCCACTAACCTCATGCATACTAAAATAAACTTTTAATTGTTTCATATGGCTTGATGTTTTTGGATTACTGAGAGGGGGGGTGAATCAGTAATAGAGAAATCTAATCCTTTGTAACCATATAATCCAAGTGTTATATCAATGTAGCATTATCATCCAATAACTGCAGATTAAATAAGAAATGAACAAGTGAACAATCATACACATACATAGTACACCAGTGTTTTATGTGGAAACCCAAAGTGGGAGAAAACCATGGAATACTTTTTCTTATATGTCTTGAAGAATTACATTCATTGGAAGCACCAACTTCCTTTATTTTCCAGCTGCAATTGGAAGGAGGCTCCAACCCCCTAGTTTCTCAGGATACAACCTAAGGGAAGCTCCAACTCCCCAATTCTATGGTTACAACCCCCCAAGTTCTTTGGCTACAACTGCAACGTGGCTACAACCACCTATCTGTGCCTCGTCCAACCACCCTGACATAGAGGTAGAATTATGAAACCTTTCTCACACTATCACTGTGATATATACCACTTTACAACTGTATCAACTTGTACCATTGACCTACATCCAACCTATACAATTGCCCTGTAATCAATCTATACCTGAACTGAACATGTATCAACAAAAATACAACAGGTGCGCGACCTGTAGTGATGCAACACATGTATGTACATGCCCTATATATTATGCAGCCCACATATGTACGCGACCAAACTGTTATGCAACCTGTGTATGCCTTTTGAAAACTAGGTTTTCCTTTCTCTTGAAAGCTCGTGACCCTCTATAACTTCTTTCACATAGATCTGTAACATGTCATTGTATCTAGACTGTATCTGTACCATGTGCTCGCATCCTCTTTACCTAAGGCTCTATATATCTCTCTAGTCATGTTCCATATAAATGTGTGTAATCATAAACAAGTATAATATCCCTCACATGATCCATACATCAAACCCTTTCTGGTATTCAGCCTCTCAATACATCAACCACTTCACAAATACAAGCTTTCAAACATGTACCACAAAAACCCTTAGCCATATGCCAAGAAATACAAGATGTTCCTCAACAAGAAGTATCAATGATAAATATACCAACACTGTGTTTCTGTAGATATGACTTATACAGAATATCCCATGCAGCCACTAGTCTCTCGAGGGAGAATTTTCAAATCTCCATAACCATTTCTCATGCATACATCAAAATCCAATTATTCATAGAAATAAGACATACATTTTGAACCAATGGATAGATCTGATGTATCTAAGCACTGTAGACCTTCCTGGGAGCTTGATCTCATAATCTAGAACCTCTACATCTTCATCTCTTCAAGTTTCCATGGCTTTACCAACATGTATGCACCCTAATACACTGTCAGCCTGCGTACGTACGCACACTAATACATTGACATCTCGTGTATGCCTCAGTATGTATGCACCCTAATACACTATCAGCCTGCATACGCCTCAGAAACTAGGGTTTTTTAGTACTCACTTTAATTCCAAAACTTTCACTGTCAACCCTTCGTACTACCTCATACTTTCGCAACTTGAGATGTATCAATGAGTACTTGCAATAAGCCTTACACGACAAAAGATATTCAATATGTTCAAGTGTGATTAAATGAGAGAGCCTTGCCTCTTATTTATACTTTCATGTAGCATCCCACTTTCCTTATTTTAGGGAGTTCTCCATTAACTTTACTATTTGAATAATTTCTTTTGCAAACACTTTGAATTTTTGGGGCTTCTAGATGACTCATGAGGGTCCTCTAACTTCACATGGCCATAACTCTCTAACCGTGAGGATTTATGTGACGTTCCACATACCACTCGAAATGGCATGACAAGCACTATCCATCTAGGATATTTTCACTAACAAATTCACTGAACTTCATCTCATTATTCAACAATTAAGCATGGGTTCTCTAACCATACTTATAGGATAACTCAATCCACAAAGTGTCTTCCCATGAGGGCTTTCACCATAAGGGGACCACTTTGGGTTTCATTCATTTGTACTTCTTATCAACCATGACAAGACAATAATGAGTCATATTTACATCAAACAATATTGGGTCCATTACCCAAACCTTTGTGCTACTGGAATTTGCTACCGGTCTTTCTTCAAGGGTTAACATCAATGACAACCAACCTTAATTAACAATATCCCCCTTTGTCATTGATGGCAACACTCTGATGTAATACTGAAATCATGCCATGCAATACTGAAGTCATATCACTCATGCTACCCCTAGAAACATCCCTATGTCCTCTGCATCTTTGTGACCATTGCGCCCCCTGAAATCATGCCTTTGTCCTCTACATTTGATAAATCTCTCCCCCTTTGTCATCAATGGAAAAGGTATCTTTCCATCCGGGGCTGCTCCCCCTAACTAAACTGTCCTCTTTATGGTGCTTCCTCATGTACATCTAAGACATATAAGATAAGCATTCAAAAGCATTCATTTTGGAGTATAAATAACTCTGAGTATCTGGCGAAGATACTCAAAGGCTTCCCCTGGAAGTGGTTTTGTAAACATTTTTTCCACTTGTTCTTTTATGCCCACATACTCAACTCTAATGTTATTTTCTACAAATTGTTCTCATAGAAAGTGATACTTGATTGGAATGTGCTTCGTCTTAGAGTGCATCACCGGGTTCTTTGAGATACTGATGGTTCTTATATTATCACAATAGATTGGAATGGGTTCATCATATTCAACCTATATATCTGTCAGATTTTGTTTCATCCAAAGAAGCTGTGTACAACATGATATTGCTGCAATATACTCTACCTCGGTTGTAGATAAAGATACTGATGATTGTTTCTTGCTTATACATGATACTAAACACTCACCCAAGTAGAAAGTTACTCCACTAGTTCTTCATTGGTCATCAATACAACCTGCTCAAAATGCATCTGTGTAGGCCATAAGTGATAGATCCTTTCCTTTTAGATACCATAATCCAAACTCTTATGTTCCTTTGAGATATCTGAAAATCCTCTTCACTGCTAATACATGTGATTCTTGTTGTGTTGCTTGAAATCATGCCACATGTCCAACTGTCTGCATTACATCTAGTCTGGATGTTGTCACATATAGTATGCTACCAATCATTGACCTGTATTACCTTTGATTTGTATACTTTGAATCATCATCTTTGCTCAACTTGCAACTGGTTTACATGGGAGTGATAACCGGTTTGCAATCTTCCATTCTAAACCTCTTTATCATTTCTCTGATATACTTGGTTTGAGAAAGAAAAATTCTTTGGTTGTTTTGACATATCTGAAGTCCCAAAAAGAAGGATATTTCTCCAAGTAATGACATTTCAAATTCATTCTGCATATCCTTTGCAAATTTATGTCTTAACCTGTCATCATCACTACCAAAAATAATATCATCAACATAAAATTCAATTAATAAAATACTATATTGACTTGCCTTGATGTAGAGGTTGTTGTTTGCACTTCCCTTTATGAACCCTGCCTGATGTAGATATTTATCCAGTCTAGAGTACCATGTTCTAGGATCCTATTTTATACCATACAAGGCCTTCTTTAATTTACACACATAATTTGTGTTATCTGACAATAGAAATCCTTCAGGTTGTTCAATGTAGACTTCTTCTTCAAGTTCCCCATTCATAAAATATGATTTTACGTCCATCTGATACACTTTAATACTTTTGGAGCATGCATAAGATAAAAGCAATTGGATTGTTTCCATTCTAGAAACTAGGGCAAATGTCTCTTCAAAGTCGATTCATGCAACCTGTGCATATCATTTACATACCAATCTAGATTTATTCCTTGTAACCTATCCATCTTCATTCAATGTATTCCTATATACCCACTTTGTGTCGATCACATTCTTATCCTTTGGTCTTGGAACCAATTCCCAAGTGTCATTTTTATCTATCTGGTCCAATTCTTCATCCATGGCCTTATTCCAAAATTCATCCTTGTTGGCCTCTTCAAAACAAGTTGGTTCAATCGTAGATGTGAGTGCTAGGTGTGTTTGTTCTGGTGAATGCATTCTTCCTCTAGTCTCAACTCCTACATCTTTGTTTCCGATAATTTAATCTGAAGGATGATTCTTCTGTACTCGTATGCTAGGTGTCTTTGGAGGCACTTGTTGAACTTTCTCTTCTGCTTCTGCCAGATCCTCTTCATCTTCCCCTTATTTTTCATCTTTTGTTTCTTCTTCGTAAAGTTGTTCCAATGATTCATGTTCTTCTTCCTTTAATTCTTGTCTACCTGTTTCATCAATTTTTACATTGATGCTTTCCACAACTTTGGTTAATCTCAGGTTGTAACACTTGTATGATTTCCTTGTACTTGAGTAACCAACAAGTACTTGTTGGCCCTTGACCAAGTTTTGGAGATCCTTGGTAAGGTTTGACCTATTTTGGGACTTCGACAGGCTATCGAAGGTGGAGCACAAGTCGAAGCAGAGATCGCATAATCTCAGCCCCTTTTTAGGGAATTTTGGTTTTTGGGCTTATGTAACGGCTATGGGGATGTCCGCCCATGGGTTTACCCATGTTTAGGCCCATTTTTTAATGTATAAATAGATTTCTTGGCGATGTAAGAAGAGATGCGAAGAATGATATAGACATCTGTGTGATGATGTGCTAAGTGCAAGTGATAGTTGTACATGCTTTGTGCATACTGTGTGAAGCTTGCAAGGCTAAGTGCAAGTGACTGTAGAAATTGTGTAAAGGCGTTGTGTTGTAACCTAGCTCAGGGAAGGAGGATCTGGCAAGGTGCGTACATATCTCATGTCTTCTGCGGAGTAGGATCTTGATGCCATGTGTCTGTAAGAAGATTGACTGAAGATAATAAAGAAGAGAAGAGTTGGTGGAAGTATCCCCGGGCTGGGGGTGAACCACGTATATCCTGTGTTGCGGTTGCTTTGTGCATTGTGAATGTTTTACTGTTTATATGATTACCGCTTAGTGTAACGATGTATGATTAGATTAATATGATAGCTTAGTGCCTAATGATGTGAATAAGATGCTATATCTGATCTATGTTGATATGATTAGTGCTTTAATATATTAGATCTGGATGAATACCCCGTTTCTCTGTAATTAGGGTTTATCTGCGTTGTAAACAAAGGTTAAATACTAATGAACTATAACTGCTAAGTGTTATGTTAAGGTGTTACTATCACAGATCTATGTCCAATCAAATGTTCCAGACACTGGAGTCCTACAACCACCCCTGACTCTACCTCGAGTGAGACTTCATCTACTTCACAGGTGTTTCTGAAAGGGCTGGTAGTTAGGATTTTGTTGGTGCGTTGTTGAAGCGTTGAACCTTGGGTCTGCCCCTGTGCCAACAAATGGTTTTGTTGTCGGGACATGAAACTGTGATTGCTGGGAACTGAAGAAAAGAGAAAGATTTGTGCGTAGATCTGTTTCCCTAGTTCACAATATTCTAGTTCACTACGAAGCTCTATGCTAATAAAGGAGGCAAATCTGAAGAAAAGAGGTAAGATCAATGAAAAAAATTTATTAAAGAGGTAAGATCTGAAATATTTGTGATTTAATAAAAGTAAGATAAGTGGAATTTTTTTTTTCAAAAGTATGGATCTAGGTATGTTTGATAAATTTTTGTCCTAGCTTGAAAACTAGGGAACAGTTAGAAGAAAGAATATTTGATATGAATAGATCTGATAGAAATAATGAAAGGTATGTTATTCCTATGCATCGAAATAATGTTTGGACTAACAAATGGATGCAGGAGCCTAGAAAGAATTTTTTGCAGGTTAGTTACTATGATCCTAGTGCGCAGTACAAGAAAGGTTGGGGATTGTTCAAGAGAAAGAGAGGATTAACACGTTTCTATAGTTGTAGAAGATCGGGACATCTTGCTAAGGAATGCCCTGGTAGAGGCCCTACTTTCCTTTGTTGTAAATCTATGGACCATGAAGTTTTGGATTGCCCTAGAATGATTGCTAAGCTTGAAAGAATAAACATGAGACCAGAAAACCCTGAGGAAGGCAAAGAAACTAAGACCATGGTAGAACCCCAGAAAGAATCAGAGATTGTATTACTACGAGTGAAAGAAACCCTGAATGATCACATAAATATCAACTTATCAGAGATATTCAAAGAAAAAGAGTGCATAGAAACAATAATAGGAGACTTCAACATTGACTGTGTTTTGGATGAGGAAACATAGGCAAATATCATGATAGAAAGAACCTGGAAAATTTTAGGAGAGCCTGCTATGATTCATATTCATTAGGAGGAATAGGATTATTTAGAGAAAAGTTGGTAACCTTATGTGGAAGACTTACCCAGATATCTATGAGTGCTCATGGAACTTCGACATAGGAATATTTTGAGTTTGTTAAATTTACTTAGAGCAACGCCCCATTTTCTATGTTACTAGGAAAAACATGGATTGAGAGGGATCAGACCAGAAGAAAAGAAGAGGAAGCCCTAGAACAAAAGAAGCAAGAACTAAGAGACTTCATGATGAAGAGGATAGCACACTTAATAAAAGAACAAGAGGACCAGCTATCTGGATGTAGAAGATGAAAGAACGAAGGAAGACTTACAATATTTGTCTATATAGAAGAGCAGAGCACCTAACTCAGACAGAGAAGAAGTACTACTCTCTAACCCTATGAAAGAATATCAATAGTGTGAAGTTACTATGTTGAGTACAGATAAGAATAAGAATGGGAAGAGGAACCCAGTAATGCATATCACAGGAGAAAAGGCTAGAAAGGTTAGCAAGAAGAGAGCAAAGCTAGAAAAGTTGCAGGAGGTTCCGGAGGAGACTTCGGAGAAGGTAGGTTTGCAAAACTAGAACTTCGTTGGGATATCAGAATAGCTCCAAGTGGCACTTCGCCATGGTGGAGTGATATGACCGTTGGAGGCATTATGACCATTAGACCAACGCTCCCAAATGGTTAAAACAACAGTTATGCCCAGAAATCTCGCCATCAGACTGTTGGGACCGCGCCATAATGGAAAGAACTGCATTGATGAAGGATTCTCACCCATTGGAGAGGTCCATTACCTTGTTATATACTTAGTCTATCTATTGTTGCATTGAGAACACTTTCGTGAATTGTATCCGAGCCAATGAGAAAACTCATTGCTACCACGTTGTGTTTACTGAGATCGACACATGTTCTATTACATTGAGCATTCATTCATCGACCTGAGTTATCTGATCGAGAGCGTGCATTTCAGACGAACTCAGCGCCATAGAGAAGTCGGTTGAAGAAGTTCTAATTAATTTAATGGACAAAAAAGTAATGTCTGCAGGGATTCAAGCTTCATCGACGAGAGGAGTGCAAGCCTCTCCATCGACTACTCATATATCTGGACCATCCCGAGCCGCAGCAAAGAAAATAACCAAGCATCAAGGTAACTTGGTGAATGTGAATTTGATCCCATCTATCCTACTCGACTATATCCCGCCCCTGGCCAGCGCGGTGAGTCGTGACAATGTCCCAAGGGACTTTGATTATACCTTGGTTACAACATACCTCTAGAAGGAGATATGTGCAGTTCGAACCTAGATAGACAAGATCATGACATTAAAATTCAGTGACTTCAACCTAGGGGATCGCAAGAACCATAGCATTCTCTCCCCTCATAGGTACTTGACTAGGACGAAGGGGAAGAACTCGAGAATAATCCCCCAACCATGGACTATGAGCCTCGCACAGTCCATTGTCCTGAACGTAATGAAGATACCACATTTTGGAAGGCACCAGGAAGTTAATGCCTGCGTTAAGATCCTCTTGTTGTGTTACCATGGCGGATATATGTGGCTAGATAGACGCATCATCGTTGAACCAACGTTGATCCATAGGTGTTACACATCAAAATCACTCATTGCAATGATGCCTAGTGTCTTTGTTAAAAATATTGCAAGTGTCTCATATTGGTCGCAAGTGTCGCAAGTGTTGTGAACATTATCTTGTTTGTGTCATCTCTCTAACAACATCGTAAAAACACTTAAGACACCTCAAAGACTAGTCTTGAAGAAGAGAAATCAATTGACAAGGAGTACAAGCCTTTTTCCACTGAAAAAAGCCACTCAAAAGTCAAATTTGGAAGGGAGCGCTCCCCTACATACTGTCAGGGAGCACTGGTGCTCTGTACCCTCTTCTAGGGGAGTGTTCCAATGCTCTATGTCCCTTTTTGAGGGAGCACTGGCCTTTTTTGGGTGAAATTTGGTTTGTTGGAGGAAATCAAGGAAGAATCCCCTCCATATCTAAAGGTGGTTGGATTCAAATCTGAGGTCGAGGCATGATCTTAGGGGAGATCCACAACTAAAGGAGAGGAATCCTCAACTTACCCCAAAGATCTCTCAAGTGGTTAGGCCTCTCCAAGCCTATATAGGGAGGCCTCCTCATGGTGAAAGGATAAATGGAGATTGAGAATTACACCAAACTTATGATCTCATAAGTGAGGCACCATTGAAGCATAATCAGTGTGGATTACTTGAGCAAAGGGGTTGGAAAAAGAGAACTGGAAGAAGTTGTTGCACCTTCGTCGAGTTTGGTCTGTAAGTACTCTTCAGTTGTTCTCATTAATATACATACATGCTTGGCTTGTTTCTTTCAATTTTATGTTTTTTCCACATGAACTTGTCTCTAGTAGATAGATCTGTATTTGAGCTAATCTCAGTAGAATAGGAATTTTGTTGTATCTATTTTTGTTCTACAGGACCTATCGAGGAGGTTGGGATTGAATATCAACTTGGATTTTGCAAGGACAAATGCCATTTAAAAAGGTACACTTTTCTTAGTCCTTTTCATTCATTAGCTTAATTAGATCTAAAAGGATGGCAGTGTCCATGTTAAGCACTTTTCTGTCTTAGCCTTAGGAGTCTAGAGACCAAGAGGTAATCCACTTGTTCACAGGAGGATTCACCTATAACAATAGGATCACTGGATTGAGCATGCAGGGACTAGACCCACAAGACTTCTACCCAGGGAAGGTTGCAAACCACACACTAGCAAAGAGGATTAAAGATACATATGGCGATGGAGAAAAGCGAACGCGAGGCTACAAGGTAGCTTCCATCTAGAATGGCGTAGTGCGCCTAGCCTGCCAGCTGATCACAGGGAAGCTAGTGAGGAAGAAAATACCTACACAAGTCACAGGGTTTGTTGTTGACCTCCCTGGGAAATGCGTAGAAGGAATACAGATTAATTGGGAAAATTACTTAGTCAACCAGTTAGAATTGGATTACTGTGAAGCTCGGTATCTGGGATATGAGTTCCACTTTAGTTGGCTCCTGATCCTCATCGTGTTTACAGTTTGGGATATGTCGGAAGGTGCGACCTTCCCCAACATTGAGCCGTCTGAGATGCTCACTGCAAAGTTCACTATGCTCTGGTATTTGAGCGATATGCGAAAACAGTGGAATTGGAACACGGTATTCCATACATACTATCTCCAGTTAAAGAGGGATATTGAAGTTGTCCCTCGTATGATGTCGAACACTCTACACCAATTCAGGCCACTTATGAAGTTCCACACAGATCGGCACTTCATTTACATCATTTCACATGGAGATGAGAGTAAAGAAGAGCTTCAGTCATACTATAATCTCATAGAAGAGGACCTAGAAGAGATAACTAAGGATTGTCTTACAGAGCTCCTTATCTCTATTGACCCTACATAATTGTCTGATCCCGAAAAAATATGAAGCTCGTAGGCCACTCGTGAAGCACATGACACACCTAGAACCAACATAAGGAATAATATAGAAGAGGTACATAACCTGAGCAGTGCATTAAAAGAAACTACTTTAGAATCACCTGGAGGAGGAGGTAACGATGAAGTAGATAAAGAAGAGAATAATGGTAAAGAAGATCAGCAGAAGCAAGGTGAAGTAACACTGCCTAGGGATCTCGTTGATGAGACTAATCCATCTAATAAAAGGAAGGTTTCCCCCATGAAACCTACTTCTTGGAAGAAGTCCAAAGCTACTAAGACTAAGCTACAGACTGCACTCACGCTCGATGACTTTGACTTCATCATCGCAGTCGTATCAGACGCCTCGTGATACCTCTTGCAGAACAATGAAGCCAAAAAAGTAGCCATGTATGATAGAAATGAGGGAGAAATTAGAGGGGTACAGTAGGCCCTTCACTCCAGCCGCACAGTGTCCACTTCGCCAACTCCATCAGAAGAACCATAGTTGGGAGATGAGCCTACCCAACTCCAAAGAATAGCTAATGTGACCAAATCTCACCTTCATCGCGCACAAGAAGAAAAAGAACATGCCATAGCGGCCCTAAAGAAAGCACAAGAGAAAGTAATAGAGAAATGCAGGATTGCACAGCAGGAGAAGGTTTCCCTCCAGTCAATATTTGAATAAGAGAAATCACAAATCTAGCAAGAGAAGGAACATATTCTCGCTGAGCAAGTTGGAGTAAAAGAAGCAATCATCATAGCCCTGTGCTCTATGGCGGGCTTAGATCAAAAGGAGGAAGACCTAGTAGAGCATCAAGTAGTGAAGCTCATTGAATCCATTCAGCAGCTTCAACAGAGAATAACAGATCTAGAGCTACAGTCAGTGCCAAACACTCTACAGAACGTGTGGGATCAAAGAGAAGCAACTTCTTAGAGCGCAGTTGAGAGAATCAAGACCTTCTCCATGGAATGTAAATAGCTCAATGATTGTAGTGCACAGACTTATGAATGACTTACTGAATACCCTAAACTAAATACACTGGAGTCCCAACTCTATGAGGCAAAGAAACAAGCAGCAATGGTATAGGAACAGTTGAATCTCTTGTCTTCAGTTGAAAGAATAAAAATATCACAGGAACAATGCATTGTTCAACAGCAAGTCCACTCCATACAGAGAAAAGTCATGGAAGTGACTCAGAGGCTCCAGCCAGTCCAGGATGCAGCTTGTCAACTCTTTGAGGAGATTGAAGGATGAGGAGAATAATGAGAGAAAGTAGTCACTACAATTGAGCAACGCTTGGAAGGACCTGTAAACAAGGCAGTTCTTCAGGAATTCGTCGACCAGGAGGCCTTCGCGTAGCAATAGGTCGAAGAAGCTTGAGCCAAGCTTGAGGCTTTGAGGAAGAACTAACCAAATTAGAGTGACTCGGGATGAGTCATGGGTGAAGGTTGGGGGATTTTTGGCCCTTGACCAAGTTTTGGATATACTTGGTCAGGTTTGACCTATTTTAGGACTTCAACAGAGTGTCGAAGGCGGAGCGCAAGTCAAAGAAGAGATCGTGGAATCTCGGCCCCTTTTTAGGGATTTTTGGGTTTTGGGCTTGTGTAACGGGTATGGGGATGTCGTCCCATGGGTTTACCCATGTTTAGGCCCATTTTGTAATGTACAAATAGATGTCTAGGCAATGTAACAAGAGACGTGAAGGAGGATATAGACATCTGTGTGATGATGTGCTAAGTGCAAGTGATGTTTGTACATGCTTTGTGCATATTGTATGAAGCTTGCAAGGCTAACTGCAAGTGAATGTAGAAATTGTGTAAAGACATTGTGTTGTAACCTAGCTCGGGGAAGGAGGATCTGGCGAGGTGCACACAGATCTCTTGTCTTCTACGGAGTAGGATCTTGATGCTATGTGCATGTAAGAAGCTTGACCGAAGATAATAAATAAGAGAAGAGTTGGTGGACGCAGCCCCAGGTTGGGGGTGAACCACGTATATCCTATGTTGTGGTTGCTTTGTGCATTGTGAATGTTTTATTGTTTATATTATTACTTCTTAGTGTAACGATGTATGCTTATATGAATATGATATCTTAGTGCCTAATGATGTGAATAAGATGCTAGATCTGATCTATGTTGATATGCTTAGTGCTTGAATAAATTAGATCTGGATGAATATTGCATTGCTTTGTAATTAGGTTTTATCTGCGTTGTAAACAAAGGTTAAATACTAATGAACTATAATTGCTAAGTGCTCTATTAAGGTGTTACAATCACAGATCTATGTCCTAGCTAAGGTTGCAGACACTGGAGTCTTGCAACCACCCTGCCTCTACCTCGGGTGAGATTTCATCTGCTTCACAGGTGTTGCCGAAAGGGCCAGTAGTTAGGGTTTTTTTGGTGTGTTGTTGAATCGTTTAAACCTGGGTCTGACCCTATACCAAAAATACTCCTTTGTGCATAGGAGAGTCAAACTTTCACATTCTTCCATCTTCTCTTTTGATGTAGCATTTTCTTCCAAAAACTCTGAAGTGCTTACATTTTCTAGTCTTCCTTTCCATATCTCATAGGGAGTTTTGTCAGTGTTGTTTCTGAGCATTACTTTGTTTTGAATGTGAATTGTTGTATGCACTGCCTATGTCCAAAAAATATCTGTTAATTTGGAATCCATTAGCATTGTTCGAGCCATTTCCTGTAATGTCTTGTTCTTTCTTTCATAAACTCCATTCTGTTGAGGTGTCCTAGCAACGGAGAATAGCCTTTTTATTCCATGACTGTTGTAGTAGTCCATAAATTCCTTTGAAGTGAAATATCCTCCATTATCAGATCTCAAGCATTTGATTTTTGAATCCATTTCATTTTCAACCATTCCCTTGTAGATCTTGAAGTTTTCAAAAGCTTACGACTTATTCTTGAGAAAGCACACTGCATTCATTCTTGTATAATCATCAACTAATAACCTAAATTATTTTTCACCTTTTAAACCCTTTGTTGTATTTGGTCTGTTGGCACAGGGGAATACCTAGGGTTCAATGCTTCAACAGCGCACCAACAAAACCCTAACTACCATCCCTTTCGGCAACACCTGCGAAGCAGATGAAGTCTCACCCAAGGTAGAGGCAGGGGTGGTTGTAGGGCTCTAGTGTCTACAACCTTAGCTAGGACACATATATTTGATTACAACACCTTAAAAAATAACTTAGAGGTTGTTATTAATTAGTACTTATCCTTTGTCTATAGTGCAGATAAACCCTAATTACAGTGCAGCGCAGTATTCAACAAGATTCAGCACATTCAAGCACTAATCACATCAACATAGATCAGATCTAGCATCTTATTCACATCACCAAGTACTAAGTTATCATATCAGATACATCTAAACATACATTACTACACTAATCATAAATCATATGAACCATAAAACAACCATGATGCACAAAGCAACCACGACACGAGATATATGTGGTTCACCCCCAGCCTGGGGCTACGTCCACCAACTCTTCTTCTCTTTATTGTCTTCTGTCAATCATCTACATGCACAGAAGCCACAAAGTCCTACTCCACATAGGACAAGAGATATGCACGCACCCCACCAAATCCTCCTTCCCCAAGCTAGGTTACAGCACAAAACCTTTACACAGTCTCTTACAGTAACTTGCACTTAGCCTTGCAAGTCTCATACAATATGCACAAAGCATTTACAACTATCATTTGCACTTAGCACATTCGCCTTTACTTTCCCTTAGCACCTAGCATCTCGTTGCTTACTTACATCACCTAGATTTCTATTTATAAATTAAAAAATGGGCATAAACATGGGCAAACCCATGGGCCGACATCCCCATACTCGTTACATAAGCCCAAAACCCAAAATTCCCTAAAAGGGGTCGATATCACGAGATCTTCACTTCGACTTGCGCTCCACCTTTGACAGACTATCGAAGTCCCAAAATACGTCAAACCTGAACAAGGATCTCCAAAACTTGGTCAAGGGCCAACATGGTCCAACCAGATCAGTATGCACAATTTACAGTGGTCTTGTCGTTTAATATTCCTTTGATTTGAACCTAGTCTTTGTTTGTTTTCCTTGTTGACATTGCTTGCATAAAGTGTTGGTCAGTTTCGTGATCTGGGGCATTTCTCTGACTTATCTTTTGATGACTTTGACAAGGTTATTAAAATATATGTGACCCATTCTTTTGTGCCATAGCCAACTTTCATCTTCCTTTCATAGACAACACTTTTCATTTCCAATTTCACTTAACACATATATGTTGCTTGAAGTTCTCGCAGCTGTAGCAATCAATTTTCCTGAAATTTCTTTTCTTATCTCACACTTTTGTGAATCAAACGTAACTTTATGACCTTGGTCGCACATTTGAATCACACTTAGAAGATCATGTTTCATATCTTCTACTAGTAGAACATTTTCTTCCTTTGTATTCTTGTTCCCAATTATGATTGTGCCTTTTCCAATGATTTTAGTTGAATCATCATTTCCGAAGGAAACTGATCCATCTCTTTCCTTTCTTAATGTAAGAAACTTGTCTCTATCACTTGTCATGTGTTTTGAACAGCCACTGTCAACATACCAACCATGTTTCTTCTTCTTATCTTGTAGAGCGAGTGTGCATGTTGGACATATTGTCATTCATGTGTTTTCATTCATGTCAACAGTCATTATAAGTTGTTATGATGCCAAAATGAATCAGTCATGATTAGTTATAGAGTTGGAATTAGTGTCAAGATTTCCAATAATGTCTTTCCATGTGTAATGAAGGGTCAATGATGGAAAGATAATGTCAAACAATAAGCAGAGCAGCAAGGTTAATCTCGGGAGGAAAAGTATAATAAAGATCAACAGAAGAACATCAATTTAAGGCTTAAATAAATTCGTGATTATTGTTGATCACAATAGGATCAACAATGTTCCTATGATCAAATCTTAGGAGAATTAGCGACTAACTATCAGTGCATAAAAGAATGCACAAACAATTATTAAATATCAGGAGAGTTAGAGAATGAAGAGCACATTTTAGAAATGTCGTCCGATCGATGGAAATATTGAGAAGTCAACCAATACACAGGAAAAGGTGAGAAGCCTCAGCATCCATCCGATCAAGAAAAGTGATGGTATTGATCATCTCATGGAATGGACGTCGATCATATGAGTGACTGTGGGCTTGAGGATCGTTGGAGGATTTTGACCGTCGGATATGCAAGCCAAATCAACGACAGGGATGAATTGTGGGGGTCGGAAGGAGAATTAAACGACTCACTAGTTCCAATCTCGCAATTGGTCTAGATCGCCAGATCTCACAGACTCATATATCGACAACTATGGTTGATCCAACAAAAGATCAGATTAAGTCGGATTGATTTGTGACCATCCTATGCACAATTTTCAGATCAACGGTAGGGATAGATTGCAAAGATCGAAAGGAGAATTAAATATCGTACTAGTTCCAACCCTGCAATTATTCAGGAACGTCTGATATTATTGCTTTGAATATCGACGATTATGGTTGACTCAAAAATAGCACACAACTTCAAATTGCGGAGCTTTGGTGACAAATTAAACCACTCTCAAGTTGTGGTTCCTCAATCCACAACGACCTTCGATGTTCACTTGACAATAGATCTACGGTTGGAATCAGTTCCACTACCAACTAGCGGTTTCCATTGTGGAACCCGACGATAGTCTTAACCATTGGATCACTTTTGAGTGGAAGGATAGGATAAGATGAGATATGAGATCTCAATCACCTGAATATCTGTCAGTCGTGAGATCATTCTAGTGGAAGGACGGGATAAGCTAGAAGAAGAGTCATTGGATTTAATCCAAGGCTAAGCAGTATCACAGATAGATCAAGTCGTCGATCTAAAACCTTGATCAATGAACAACATTCATTTCGGGTTAAAATATGTGAGGAGGTTACGCGCTGAAAAGTTTGAGACTTGAAATTCTTGAAGTTTGGAGACTCGGAGAGCCGAAATAAATTCTCGACCATCGGATCATCCAAAGTAAACCTCAACCATATGATTCAAGAGGACATGTGGCAGACCATGTCAAAAGACCACATCAACAAGGACGTGTGGGAGATCTACGTCAGTATACCACATCATCAATGACATATGGTAGATTACGTCAATAGACCACATCATCAAGAAACTATGACAGACCACGTCAGCAGTCCACGTCAGCAAGGACACATGGCACAGTCAGAGAATGACAAGTGTCAAGTTGAAATTAGTACTTCAGGTACGTGAAAATCACGAATTTGAGTGACATGTGGCAGCTACTCGACTCATGACACGTGATCCAGTGACGTAAGAAATTTACGTCATTCCTGGAGTTTTCACCACTAGAAAATAACAAAATCTCTGAAGTCTCGAAGGAAGAAATCCCAAAGTAGATATGGTTCGTTCGATCTAAATAAAAACTTTGGGAGTATTCTTATCCATCGATCTACTAAAGTGGAAGGATAGCATAAGTTGAAATAGCTGAAGTCCCGGATTAAATGGTGGTCATCCATCTCAATGTTTGATTAAGTATGAGCCATCGGATTGAACAATGAAAGGATGAGTGTAACGATCAAATCTGATGATTGATCTATTTTTGCGAATAAACACAAATCATCCGATTTGTTCGGGAAATATGATTCGAAAGTTTTGAAAGGTTTGAAAATTTGAAATCCTGAAGTTCCGAAGGGTGAAGTTCTGTCAGCTATCCATCTCATCGGGAGATTGAATCATGACCATTGATTTTGATAAGCACTCAAGCGATTGTTTGGTCTAGTGCCTAGTCACCGCATATGGTCATATGAAATAAGAAAAATAAAGGTAAAAGCTTAAATAATAAGATCGTGGTTCTAAGCCTATGGTCATATTATCATGGTTTGAAGGAAGCGCCTCATCCAGACTTAATTCGACAAAGAGTTACACCAGAACATTACAAAAAAACTATAAGAGATCGAATATGATATGTTGGTGAACCAAGAACACATCATAATCTTGAGTACAATCTAATGAGTCGATCCATGTCTGTGATCAACTCATGAGGACAAATGAACCGATACACAGTCATGATTAAAAGAGAGTTAAATCATGAAAACATGAATAAATAATAAAAGGGAAAATGATATTAATTAAAGTTTAAAATTATCATTTTAAATGAAAAGGTACAATGGTTCAAATATCAAAAGACACAATGATTCAAATTCACACCAGTTGGAAGACTATATAAACAAAAAGGAATGGTGAGAAGAATGTAGTTGAATTTGTTGAAGCATATATATTTATATATAATGGATTGAATGAAAGTTCATTATATCAGGTTGGTGTCTGTTTAAAATCTGGGTCTTTTATGAGGATTGGATTCATCACATCTTAGTTGGATCTAAGATCAAAAAGTTGGGACTTGTTATGAGGGTTGGATTCCTCATTTCTCAGTTGGATCTGAGAACTACAAGCTGGGTCTTGTAACAGAGATTTGGTTCTCTCATAGTTGTATGAAGATGATATTCAAAGATTGATCTTATGTATTCAATCAAGTTATTTAAATAAATAAAGTATTGATTCCTTTATATATATTGTTTGAGAAAATGAAATAAATATTTATTGTTCAGTTAATTTGTGAAAAGTGGAAAATTGTCCAAAATTTTGTGGCACTGATTCACCCCCCCCTCTCAGTGTCAAGTACCCATTTTCATCAATTGGTATCAGAGCGGGTTCCTTTAGCATATTTTAAAAAATGAAGGTACATTCATAAGAAATGGGTGGACAGATTGTTATCTCCACAAATGAAGCTCCCTTATTTGATGGAACCGATTATTTATCATGGAGAGAAAATACGAAAATATATTTGAAGTCAAGAGGATCTAGAGTTTGGGATTCGGTAGTAAGTAAGCCCTGGAACTTAACTACTTCAAAGAGAAAATCCAAAACTACAAAAGAAGCAAAGAGAAATAATTCAGTAGCCTTAAAAGAAATTCAGGATGGATTAACAGACCAAGTCAAAGAAAAGATGAAGCACTACAAATCTGCAAAAGAATTATGGCTTCAACTAGAAAGTTGTTATCAGAATGAAACACAAGAAGAAGAGAAATCCAATCAAAGCGAGGAACAAGACTCTAATGAAGTGGATTCCTGTCAGAATAAAGAACAAAACTCAGAAGAAGAGAGTCCTTATCAAGATAATGAAGAAGATAAAGAAAAGGAAAACATCAATCAAATTGAAGAACATATGTAGAGAAAAATATTTCTAATCAGAATGAAATACAGGATTTGATGCAAATATCATTCAACAGTGAGGAAGACAACCTCATCAAGGAATTGAACAATACCTCAGTAATCACTAAAGAAAGATTACATAATCTTAAAACTTATGTTGCAGCTGCTATAGGAGAGATTCGGTTGGAACCAAAAAATTATATGCATATTAAATTTCTTGTGGAGGCTCTTGACAGTCTTGAGTACACAACCTTGTGCACTTTAGAAGAGTTGGAGAAACTCCAACAGAAATATATGATGCTACTACAAAATCTATATCAATCTAACCATGAAGAGCGTGAACAAAAGTTTCAGCTAGAAAACAAAGAAGAGGAGATCAAAAGTTTGAAAACCAAAGTTATTAATCTAACAGAAGAGATGGAACAATTAAAGAAACATGACAGTAAAAGAAAAGAAGTACTAAAAGAATCAGAAAAATGTTATGTTAACATTTATCCCATAGATGAATTAGAAGAAGAACTACCAAAGGCCAAACATAAAGTTGATTAGAGTCTCTATGTATACCACTATGATCATAATGAATCAAAATATAGTTTTCTTCATGACTACACTAAAGAATTTCTTGAAAAGAGTCAAAATCATATCATGGAAATAAAGGAAATACTCAAAGACAGTGAAAAAATCATATTTGATCAGGAGATTGTGAAATTGAAGAATGAAATCAGCTAGGCAAAAGAAGAATTATGTCATAAGCTGGAAGCAGAATTTGTGAATCTCAAAAAGAAGGTTGAGAAGTCAAACACTCAACTTAAGGAAATTAAAGAAAGTAAAGAAGACCTAAAGATCCAGTTAACAAGGAAAGAAAAATCTTACCACATGTTAGAATTGGAAATCATCAATTTCAAAAGGATAAATGAAAACACTAATGCAGATCTGATGACTCAAATTGAAGAATCTAAGAAAAATGAAGAAGCCCAGAAGATTCAAATAACTTAAAAGGAAGAAGCATGCCATATGTTTGAATTAGATAACATCAACCTCAAAAGTATTTAGCTAGAATATGAGGAATAAATCAAAGTATTGAAAACTAAAGTTTTTTTATCTAACAAGAGATTTAGAAGAATTGAAGACATATGACAAAACTATTAAATGCAAAGAAGTATTGAAAGAGACAGGAGAAATAGTCATCAATCTAAAGACTCAACTTGAACATGCTAAAGAAATGGAAGAAGCCATGAAGATTCAGTTGACTAAAAGCGAAGAATTATGTCAAATATTGAAGTTAGAAATAGTCAATCTCAAGAAGATAAAGGACAAGACAAATAAGATTGTCAATTTCCAGAATAGTTCATCCATCCTAGATAATATTTGGAAGAGCCAAAAATCAATTGATGACAAAACTGGTCTTGGATACAATAATATAGAAAATCAAATGACAGATCCTTCAAGCCAAAATAAAATCAAGAAAGGAAACACTTTCAATGGCTATTTCTTTTCTTGTCATATCTTTGGCCATAAAGCAATGGACTGCAAGAAACTAGAGAAAGGATATACAAGAAAATCCAAAAACTCAATTATATGTTGGAGATGTAATTTTCTTGGGCACACAGTAGAATTTTGTCATACAATGAGATGTTACAATTGTCATAGGTTTGGGAACAAATCCCAAAACTGCAAGAATACAAAAAGTCAATATTTGAATAAGTCATTCAAGTCGGTGACAAAACCTAATAAAAGTTGGAACAATAAAGGAGATGAAAAATATCCAAAAACACAATTAGAAAGAGAGGATCCAAAAAGCAGAATATCTCACAAGAATATATGGAGAATAAAATCTAAAGGAGAAAGCAAGAAAGATGTTATTACACCTGAAAATGAAGAAAATAATAAGAAGAACATGATGGGTAAAAGTCTTAATAAAGAATGTGAAATTCAATATGAGATAAATCAATCTCAAGAAAAGGAACTACCTATAGAAGAATATGGGACAATATCAAATTATGATGATGTCATAAGTTGTTAACAAAAAAAATAAAAATAAAAAAAGAAGCAAAGAAGTTCAAGGAGTATCATTAAACAAAGATAGATTCTTGTGATAACAAAATTGGTATTTAAATCAATTGGTACAATTCCTAAATTGATATTCATGTGAAATATCAAAGAAGAATAAGAAGTAATCAAAAATATCAGTAAGATTCATACTCTTGTTCTATTTGACAAAGGAAAGTCAGTAAAAATTCAGGAGGAGTATTTTCGTTATTAAATAAGAAAGTAATTAGATTAAGTTTTGAAAAGAATTGATCACTACAAAAAAAAAATTCAAGAAGACTACTTATTTAAACACAAAAATCCCAATAAACTTAGATAAGAAGTTAGTAAATTAACAGGGGAAGAGACCTTGTCAAAAAGAGCTACCCTTTCAGAAACAAAGGGGGAGAGTAGTCAGAAGCAGAGAGAGCATATTGACAAGGGGAGACATTCAGTTATGGCAGACAAAACATGATTCCAAGGGGAGTTACCCAAGCTCATATTTTGGTCAACAAAATGCAGAAAAACAGAGGTTGATCATAAGGAGAGCAACCCTTTTCCATTGATTTCAAAGGGGGAGAGTAACTTCAGAGGAGAGAAGCATCATCACAAGGGGAGGTAGTGTATGAAGTTAGTGTATATTGGACATATTGTTGGACATATTGTCATTCATGTGTTGTCATTGATGTCAATAGTCATGATAAATTATTATGATGGAAAAACAAATCAGTCATGATCAGTTATAGAGTTGGAATTAGTGTCAGGACGGCCAATAATGTATTTCCATGTGTAATGAAGGGTCAATTATGGAAAGCGAATGTCAAAAAATAAGCAGAGTAGAAGGATTAATCTCAAGAGGAAAATTGTACTAAAGATCGACAGAAGAACATCACCTTAAGGTTGAAAGCAATTCGTGATTATTGTTGATCACGATAGGATCAACAATGTTCCTATGATCAAATCTCAGAAGAATTAGTGATTGACTATCAGTACATAAAAGAATGCACAAACAGTTATTAAAGCTCGAGAGAGTTAGCGAATGAAGAGCACATTCTAGAAATGTCGTCCGATCGATGGAAATATTGAGAAGTCAACCAATACACAGGAAAAGGTGAGAACCCTCAGCAACCATCCAATCAAGAAAAGTGATGGTATTGATCATCTCATGGAATGGACATTGGTCATATGAGTGACCATGGGCTTGAGGATCATTGGAGGATCGTGATCGTCAGATCTGCAAGCCAGATCAACGGTAGGGATGAATTGCAGGGATCAAAAGGAGAATTGAATGACTCGCTAGTTCCAATCCCGCAATTGGTATAGATCGTCAGATCTCACAAACTTGGATATCGACGACTGTGGTTGATCCAAAAATCAATCAGATTAAGTTGGATTGAGTTTTGACCGTTGGATGCGCAATCGCCATATCAACAGCAGGGATAGATTGCGGAGATCGAAAGGAGAATTAAATATCGCGCTAGTTCCAACCCCTCAATTATTCAGGACCGTCCGATATTATAGATTCGAAGATCGACAATTATGGTTGACTCAACAACAAGCGCACAACTTCAAATTGTGGATCTTTGGTGACAAATTAAACCACTCGCAAGTTGTGGTTTTGCAATCCATAATGACTGTCGATGTTCACTTGACAATAGATCTACTATTGGAATTAGTTCCACTACCAACGAGTGGTTTCCATTGCGAAACCCGACGATAGTCTTAACCTTTGGATTAATTTTGAGTGGAAGGACAGGATAAGCTGAGATCTAAGATCTCAATCACCCGAATATCCCTCGGCCATCAGATCATTCTAGTGGAAGGACGGGATAAGCTAGAAGAAGAGTCATTGGATTTAATCCAAGGCTAAGCAATATCGCGGATATATAAAGTTGTCAATTTAAAACCTTGATCAACAAACAACATTTGTTTCGGGTTAAAATATGTGAGGAGGTTACGTGCCATAAAGTTTGAGATTTGAAATTCCCGAAGTCCGGAGATCCGAAGAGACAAAATAAATTCTCGATCATCGGATCATCCGAAGTAAGCCTCAATCGTCTGATTCAAGAGGACATGTGGTAGACCACGTCAGCAGACCACATCAGCAAGGATGTGTGGAAGATCTACATCAGCAGACCACGTCATCAATGACATATGGAAGATTAAGTCCACAGACCACGTCAGCAAGAAATTGTGACAGACCACGTCATCAAGGACACATGGCACAGTCAGAGAATGACAAGTGTCAAGTTGAAATCAGTATTTCAGGTACGTGCAAATCACAAATCTAAGTGGCACATGGCAGCTACTCGGCTCATGAAACGTGATCCAGTGACGTAAGCAAGTTACGTCATTCCGGTAGTTTTCGCCACTAGCAAATGACAAAATCTTTGAAGTCCCGAAGGATGAAATCCCGAAGTATATATGGTTCGTTCGATCTAAATAAAAACTTTTGGAGTATTGTTATCCATCGATCTACTACAGTGGAAGGATAGAGTAAGTTGAAATAGCCAAAGTCCCGAATTAAATGGTGGCCATTCATCTCAATGTTTGATTAAGTCTGAGCCGTTAGATTGAACAATGAAAGGATGAGTTTAAGGATCAAATCTGACGATTGGTCGGTTTCTGCGAATAAATGTAAACCATCCGATCTATTTGGGAAATCTGATTCGAAAGTTTTGAAAGGTTTGAAAAGTTGAAATCTCAAAGTTTCGAAGGGCGAAGTTTCGTCAGTCGTCCATCTCATTGAGATATTGAATCGTGACCATTGATTTTGATAAGCACTCAAGCGATCATTTGGTCTAGCGCCTGGTCACCTCATATGGTCATATGAAATAAGAAAAATAAAGGTAAAATCTTAAATAATAAGCTCATGGTTCTACATCTATGGTCATATGATCATGGTTTGAACGAAGCACCCCATCTAGACTTAATTCGATAGAGAGTTACACCAGAACATTACAGAGAATCGATAAGAGATAGAATATGATATGTTGGTAACCCAAGAATGCAGTAGAATCATGAGTACAATCTAATGAGTCGATCCATGTCTGTGATCAACTCATCAGGAAAAACAAACCGATACACAGTCATGATTAAAAGAGAGTTAAATCATGAAAACATGAATAAATAATAAAAGGGAAAATGATATTAATTAAAGTTTAAAATTATCATTTTAAATCAAAAGGTACAATGGTTCAAATATCAAAAGACACAATGATTCAAATTCACACCAGTAGGAAGACTATATAAACAAAAAGGAATGGTGAGAAGAATGTAGTTGAATTTGTTGAAGTATATATATTTATATATAATGGATTGAATGAAAGTTCATTTTATATGGTTGGTGCATGTTTAAAATTTGGTTCTTGTATGAGGATTGGATTCCTCACATCTCAGTTGGATCTGAGATCAACAAGCTGGGACTTGTTATGAGGGTTAGATTCCTCATTTCTCAGTTGGATATGAGAACTACAAGCTGGGTCTTGTAACAGAGAGTTCGGTCTCTCATAATTGTATGAAGATGATATTCAAAGATTGATATTATGTATTCATTCAAGGTATTTAAATAAATAAAGTATTGATTCCTTTATATATATTGTTTAAGAAAATGAAATAAATATTTGTTGTTCAGTTAATTTGTGAAAAGTGGAAAATTGTCCAATGTTTTGTGACATTTATTCACCCCCCCCTCTCAGTGTCAAGTACCCATTTTTATCAGTGCATTCTTCATTAGTGTATTGATTCTTATTTCTTATCCATGTCCTTTTCTGACGTTCATGTCTGTGATTTTTGTTGTTCTGTTGTGATTCTCTAGGAGGGATTATCATTATGCAATCTTCGGCCATGTGTCCAAAGTTGTTACACTTGTATCATTCCACTTCAGTGCACAATGATTCAAACACGTTGTAATTTCTTCTTTGTGTTTCACTAGGCCTTCTTGGATAACCCTTTTGTGTATGACTTTCAAATTTGTTTATGTTCCTGTTGTTAGCTCTGAAATTCACAGCTTTATGTCCAAAATTATTACATGCATAACATAAACCAAAAATGATATTTTGATACATGGGAGTTGAAGATCTTCTGAAAGGAGGTTCTCTTATGAATCCTTCTTCTTCCTGAGACCTATTTGTTTCTGTCGGTCATTGATTATGAAATCTAAATCTTCTCGATGGAGGAGTGTCCCTGTAATTTTCTATGTACACCTTCATATCCCCTTTGATTGTTTTTGCATATCTTTTTGGATATGTTTCTTGTTCTGTTGTTTTGGAGCTTGATCCCTTTTTTGTTTGATTGCATCCAAGTCTGGACTTGTCATGATTAGACCTTTAACTGTTGATAATGCCATTCAAAACTTTTTAGTTGTTCTGCATATTTTTCTCTTGAAGATCCTTTCTTAATGTGACAATCTATGCTTCCAAATTTTCAATGATCTTGTCTCTTCCTTCTAGTTGTTCTTTGAGTGCTTCTAAAATTCTTTTATCTTCTTCAATTTGAACCTTCAAATTTTTTATCATTGTTCTAATTCATGAGTGTCTTCTTTCTTGTCTAGTTCCAATTATAGCTTCTTGTTTTTCCTCTTTTATCTTCTGATAACTTCTATGGCACTCAACAATTCCTCTCGGTAGTCAACTTCTGCCTCTTCAATTTCTTCTTCGACTTCTTCAGCTTCTTTATATTATTCTTCAGAGTCTTCTTTATCAGAGTCTTCTACTGTCATGAATAGAACTCTTTATGTCTCACTGTCACTGACTTCATCTTCATCTGATGATGACATGTCTTCTTTGGTGCCTAAGCTTTTATTGAAAAAATTATGTGTGGTTCTTTTGCCTTTATATGTTTGTTTTCTTTTTTAGTAACCTTCATCATTTATCTTTTTCTTATGAGGACATTTGTTAGCAAAATGACCAATACCATCACAATTAAAACAAATTAAAGGAAGCTTATCTCTATACATGTTTTCAGTTCCCTTATTCAGTCTTTTGACAAAGTTGGCCACTTATTCATCATCTTCTGAGACGTCACTATTGTTGCTATGTTCTTTTTCTTGTTGCTTTCCCTTTTTCTTTGATCTTTTGGATTCTTTGAAGGTTGCTTCTTTTACATCTGGATTTTCCTGTTCAGTTCTCATTTCATATGTTGTGAATATTCCATGTAGTTCGTCCATGCTTATTGAGTTTAGATCGGATCTTTCTTCTAGTGTTGATATCTTAGGGTCAAATCTCATAGGAAGATATCTTAGTACCTTTTGAACAATTATAGATTCTTTGATTTATTCTCCCAATCCCATGATTTCATTTAATGTTTCATCGACTCGTAAGAAGTAAGTTGCAATATTCTCATCTTCCTTCATCTTTAGTTGTTCGAAATGACCTCTGTAAGTTTGAATCTTTATTGCTTTGACCTTTGAATCTCCTTCATAAATATTTCGAAGTTTGTCCCAAATCTCTTTAGCATATTTACAATTGGCAACTTTGGTGAATATCGTTTCACCAAGACCATTCAGAAGTGCATTTGTGGCTTTGGAATTATTCTGACCGATTTTCACCACTTTGTCATTTGTTGACGGAACTGTTGATACTATGTATCCATCTACAATTGATTTCCAAATTTCAAATCCCTATGCATGTATATATGTCTTCATCCTTATGCTCCAAAATGCATACTTTTGTCCATCAAACTGTGGTATTCCATTTTTATACAAGTTGTTTCTCTCCATGATCTACCTTTCGATGGTTAAATTGGTTTCTAAAGGAACCTTCTCTGATACCAATTGTTGGATTATTGAGAGGGGGGGTGAATCAATAATAGAGAAATCTAATCCTTTTTAACCATATAATCCAAGTGTTATATCAATGTAGCATTATCATCCAATAACTGTAGAGTAAATAAGCAATGAACAAATGAAAAATCATACACATACACAGTACACCATTATTTTACGTGGAAACCCAGAGTGGGAGAAAACCACAAAATTATTTTTCTTATATGTCTTGAAGAATTACATTCATTGGAAGCACCAACTTCCTTTTTTTTCCAGCTACAATTGGAAGGAGGCTCCAAGCCCCTAGTTTCTCAGGATACAACCTGAGGGAAGCCCCAACTCCCCAATTCTCTGGCTACAACCAGAAGGAGGCTACAACCCCCTAAGTTCTCCAGCCACAACCAGAAGGTGGCTACAACCACCTATCCTTGCCCCATCCAACTGCCTTGACATAGAGGTAGAATAATGAAACCACTGTCACACAATCACTGTGAGATATACCATTGTGCAATTGTATCAACCTATACCATTGACCTTCATCCAACCTATACAACTACCCAGTAATCCATATGTACCTAAATTGAACATATATCAAAAAAAATACAATAGGTACGCGACTTGTAGTGTTGCAGCATGTGTATGTACGTGCATTATCTATTGTGAAGCCCACATATGTACGTGACCAAACTATTATGCAGTCTGCGCATGCCTTTTGAAAACTAGGGTTTCCTTTCTCTTGAAAACTTATGACCCTCTGTAACTTCTTTCACATAGATCTATAACTTGTCACTGTATCCAAATTGTATATGTACCTTGTGCTCGCATCCTCTTTACCCAAAGGATCTATATATCTCTCTAGTCATGTGCCATGTAAATGTGTGTAATCATAAACAAGCATAATATCCCTCACATGATCCATACCTCAAACCCTTTATGGTATTCATCCTCTCAATACATCAATCGCTTCACAAATACAAGCTCTCAACCATGTACCACAAAATCCCTTATCCATATGCCAAGAAATACAAGATGTGCCTCAACAAGAAGTATAATGATAAATATACCAGCACTGTATTTCTATAGATATGACTTATACAGAAGATCCCATGCAGCCACTAATCTCTCTAGGGAGAATTCTCAAATCTCCATAACCATTTCTCATGCATACGTCAAAATCCAACTATTCATAGAAATAAGACATACCTTTTGAACCAATGGATAGATATGATATATTTGAGCACTGCAGACCTTCTTGGGAGCTTGATCTCAGAATCTAGAGCCTATGCATCTTCATCTCTTCAAGTTTCCATGGCTTTACCAACATGTACATACCTTAATACATTTCCATCCCATGTATGTACGCACCCTAATGCATTGCCAGCTCATGTACGCCTCAGTATGTACACACCATAATACATTGTCATCCTGTGTATGCCTCAGAAACTAGGGTTTTTTAGTATTTGTTGTAATTTTAAAACTTTCACCGTCAACCCTTCATACTACCTCAGACTTTCGCAACTTCATATGCATCAATGAGTACTTGCAATAAGCCTTACACAACAAAAGATATTCAATATGTTCAAGTGTGATTAAATGAGAGAGCCTTGCCTCTTATTCATACTTTCATGTAGAATCCCACTTTCCTTATTTTAGGGGCTTCTCCATTAACTTTATTATTTAAATAATTTCTTTTGTAAACACTTTGACTTTTTGGGGCTTCTAGATGACTAATGAGGGTCCTCCAACTTCACATGGCCATAACTCTCTAACCGTGAGGAGTTATGTGACGTTCCACATACCACTGGAAATGGCATGACAAGCATTATCCATATAGGATAGTTTCACTGACAAATTCATTGACCTTCATCTCATTATTCCACAATTAAGCATGGGTTCTCTAACCATACTTCTAGGTTAACTCAATCTGCAAAGCATCTTCCCGTGAGGGATTTCACCATAAGGGGACCACTTTGGATTTCACCCATATGTACTTCTTATCAACCATGACAAGACAATAATGAGTCATCTTTACATCAAACAAACTTGGGTCCATTACCCAAACCTTTGTGCTACCGAAATTTTCTATCAGACTTTCTTCAAGGGTTGACATCAATGACAACCAACCTTAATCAATAGATGTTAATATATTCCTTTACTCTAAATGACACTTGACTCTCACTACATTCCCTTGTCGTCATCCTATTTTATCCACTTCAAGTTTTTTCTCACCTCTAGCTTCTTCATTAGAACTAGGGCTTGACTCTTGAAGCTTCCTTTTATTCTTCATATTCTCTTATACCATTGTGGAAACAAGGTCGATGAAACTATGGTTCATCTCAATGATTCCATGTGCTATCTAAGAAACTAAATATCATATGATCCATATGGTTCTCTAAATGGGTTATCCTATCTTGGGTGTTATTGGTCTTTGTTGCATCACCCATGGTCTAGTCTCGAGTTCCTTTCTACCTCGTCTAATATCATTTCAAAGTTTATGGGCAATAAATCTCCACCTTCTTGCAATTTTCTCAATGTAGTTAGCATTCATGTGTAACTTCGCCCTTGAGGTCAAGAACTAGGCTATGATACCAATATCATTTGTAATTGTATGGACTATGGCAAAATTGATTCACCAACACAGATCCTAAATGGGAAATAATAAACACTGTAAATTATTATCTATAATACCATGTTAGGCATTTAAAAAGGATTGTGATATCCTTAACAAGGATATGTTAACAAAAAAAATGTGAAAGACACATACAATGATAACACAAGAGATACCATGGATCCTACCCTTATGGGAAAAATCCAACATAGAAATGATTGGCTTACTTTGGTTATTTTTATTAGTTCTTTTGTAGTTACAAAGCCCTTTTCATATTAAACTTAGGGAATGTGGAGTACAATAACATGTTAAAGTTTGTATGTGTATATCTTAAATGAACCAATGAATCAATCTCTATCTAAATCATTCTCTCTAGCCTCCACAATCCAAGTAGAACCAACACTAGCTTGACCTGTGAACAATATTCTTCTTTTTTTTTTGTTTTCTCCTTAGAACTCTTTCACTTGAACCCCCCATCCAACCTCTAATAGAATAGTGGAACCATCCAAAACTTTTAACTAACCCTCTTTTCTTGATCAAACCCCTTTTCCTTAATGGACCCCTCCTTTATCCTCTTATTCCTAGGTATCCAGAAGGCTAATGGCCTTTAGAACTATTTCCAAAACAGTGCCCCAAGATTCAATTATCCAACCCATTCGATATTTCAAATTCTATAGAGCTTAAGGAGTAGTCCATCTTTATCCATGAAACATGGTGCCTTATTATTCAATGTAGCCTACATATCATCCTTTTATTTTTCCCCTATATGGTTGTGACCAAATGGACCTAAGATTCCTTCTTAAGATTATGTGTTTAGGTATTATTTGTATTGAAGTGTAGATGGAAGAGTTGTAGCCTCAATACTTTACTGTGTTGTTCTTTGCATTAGTATTTTTGCAAAGCATAGAGGGAGAACATCCCAAATCCCTTACTTCTTACCCTACATCCCACATTGCTTCCAAGTACCACGTATCCCATTGCTTCTTACTTTCCATTCCTTAGCCTTTTCATTTAACATGGAATGTGAATTTAACATCTCCCTCCACTTAATACAAATATTTGCATGCTCAACCTCTATGTGATTTGCATTTTTTTTTCCTTATCCTTAAATTTATATAGAGAGTGCAGAAGTAACATCTTCCTCTGCATGAAAAAAATCTCCATACCTCTTCCTTGCCTTTGTTGATTTCACATTTTTCCCCACTCTTTATGTGGAACATATAGATATGACCTTTTCTCCAACTCCTCCATTCCTCTGTGTGGCCAAAATCTTCACATTTCTTTCCTTAGCCATTCTTGAGGGAATTCTTGAACTTCTCTGAGGGTTATTTTAAGGTTGTGAGATAGAAAACAAGTCTGAATTGAGTAAAGGTTTCACGTGGAAAAAGTAACAAGATTTTTTAAGCATAAACATTTAACTAGAGAAAATAACTTAGCCATTTCAACTCTTCAAGGATCAATTTGGATCACACCTCCCTATTGGGAGGCTTTTGGTCCCCAAAAATTTATAATTAATGGTGAGGAAACCTATCTACAACTTGGTTTCTCTCATATAAATTTGTTTTCCTTAGAGTTTGTCCCTTTAGACCAATTTTCCAAATTTCTTGATGTCCTCTACAAGTCACCTAGATATTTTGTTTCATTATCATATTTAATGGATTCTTTGTCACATAATTTCTACATTACTCTTCTTTCTTTCACTGGAATTTATACCAATGGTGTTATTATGTTTCCTCTATTTGTCTTTAGCCTTTTTCTAAATTTATCTTTATACATGGATATTCAAGATAAGAGATAGCAAACATCTCAAACTCTTTCTAATTCCATCATAAGCCTACCATTGGTTCTTCATTCATCACTTAGAAAATAATATTGCAATTATATTTTTAAACATAAACATATACCATATTATAATACCTCTATTTCAAATACCATCACTATCATTTCTTAAATTTTTCACATGCATATTCAAAATTGAAAATTGAAAATAGTTCAAACTATTTTTAATTGTCATGTTAATCCTACCAATAAATTTGACCACTAACTTTGATTTGTTTCCATCACTTTGAGCATAATAATACTCTTAATTTATGTCCATCATTTTGAACCTAGTAGTACTCTTAAATATAGAATTTTGCATCTTATAACCCTATTGTAAGTATTATCGCTAGGATGTTAAGATATTTAGACACTTACAAGTTGGTTAAGATCAACCTAGTCTATTGCATCTTAAGGTAAAAGTGTGTTTCTTTATTATGCATTTGTAGTTATATAATCCAATGGTTACAATATGCTCTAGACATAGAGTGATTCAACAAATCATATTCTCCTCGATCTTAATGAATATATTAATATGTGGCTTAACACCTGATTGGTCCATGATCTCTATTTAAAGAGCATGCGAGGTCATTTTTCTATGATCAATTATGAGAAAATATCTTGTAAAATATTTTTATTTTGCAATAATATATTGCCTAAAGTGGCCACATTGGTTGGGGTTGTGGACTATTTCCCTCTTAGATGGTTTTAACCATGTAAAACCATTGGTGTTATGATTTGTTATCTAGTTCTGTGAGTGGTTTCTTAAGGAGTCTGTCCTGTGTGGGAATACCTTGTTTGGTCAAACATGGTATCAAAGCCCATTTGAACACCCACTCTCGTTGTAGATCAAGATTCCAACCTGTTTTATCGCATTTATGGGTTATATTGTTTATGTGCATTTCTAGGCAAAGTGGACTATTCCATTGCATCAGTATCGTTGATTGCAATTGGAAACGCTATTGTTTCACTTGAAAAGGTTTTTGTTTACCTAAGATACAAACATTTTTGTCAACTCCAGAGGTATAAAGTTGGAATACACCCTTCTAAAAAAGAAAATTACAGAGTTAATATTTTAGTTTTCTATTTTTAATCTCAGTTTGCTACTCTTTTTGGTTTGAGTATGCTCTTTGTCATGCGCTTTGTGCTATCTCGGAAAATCAGAAACAAAGAGGAAAATGTTTTATTTTATATGCATGTTCTTTTGTTTATGATTTATTTGAGGTCAACAAATAAAAAACAGAAAGAAAACTTGCATTTTCCAGGTAAGTTAATCGATATTTAACCCCATTATTGTTGAGAATTGAAAAATAATTTTTTGAAATTTCATTTGTTTTTGTATGACGTTGTATTGAAATTTGTGTAGAAAAAAACAAGGGTTTTGGGGGTAAGCATGCACTTTGACACAAAGAGTAATAAAAAAAATCTCCCTCCTCCTTCATCAAATTTGATACATATTTTTCAGTAACTCACTTGGTTGAAAGTTGTTTTATTTAGTAAGATGTCTTGAGTTCAAGTCTCTCTTTTTTTAAGTTACTTTTTGAAAAATTTCATGCAAACTTGAGTTGTCTCATAACTTTATTGTAAAGTGTAGTTCACTTTAAGTATAAAATTGAATCACTATAAAGTAACTTTAATATTTTTTTTAAAGTTGTTTTTTGCATGCAACTTTAATTTATAAACTTTGTTGTAAAAGTGATTCTCACTTATTCTATAAAAATGTATCACTTCATAATTTATTTGCAAAAGTGAGCTTATAGGTAAAGTTAGAAGGAAGAGAAATTTTTTTGACTTAGCCATCTCATTATGCATCCATCACCACGTGGACCAATTTCTACCTACCACATGGAACTTTGGTTATTGTTTATGCCTCTTTTTTAAAAGGGCATAACTTTCACATCTGAAGTCCATTTTCAATGCCATTTTTTTAAACTGCCTATTTTTTCGAGAGATTTCTATCCAAACGGACAATTTAAGCTTTTGAATCCACATTACCTGTATATTTTGATATGCATCCAAATGATATTTTTCTTACTAGTACCAACTACTTCTCATGGAAATTTGTTGGAGATATTACACACTCACCTAGAATTGTTTTCCTGAGTTTGATAGTCCAATGTGGAGAACGCTTCCTTAGATGAGAATATTCTCTCTATAGAATATTCCCCTACAAAATAGGACATTCATCTTCAATTCAGAGTCAGTTACACTCAATTAGACTAGTGGAAGTCACTCATACATGGAAACCTTAGTTTATCACCAACAATTGCATGTGTTTCTCTCAATTCCACACATGTGACTCAGTTAACTAATGATTGCATGGATCCGTTAACTAGGACTAGGTGGTAGTTCACTCCAGTTTTTGTTAGTGAGTGTCTAGATATCTCTAGATCACTACTATGGATCATTAGTTACGCGTGTAGACTATATCAATTGTAAATTATTCACTCTTTGAGTGTGGAATGCGGTTAATACAATTTATCATTCTTTCACTCCTATTTTTCTCTCTTCTCCTCACCTTTACAAGTTGTGTATGTTATTTTTCTAGCTAGATCTTATGTGCAGGTATTCACCACATTATACAAGGTATCAGAGCCCACATGTCGCTAGAAAGGATCGTCACCAACACTCTTTTGCAGGTACTGAAGATAGAACAAATAAGAATGAAAGATGGATTACTCACCGGCAATTCTTCTTACGCCTCACATTCTCTCCAAGATCAACGTGTCATAGATCCATCAGCCATATATCGAAATACTCGATATGGGTAAATATAGTTTTTGGTATAGAGACACATTGCATAAGGATGCTCACAGGCGCCAAAAATATCGAATACCCACATTGTATTTTAGAAGATAAAGTTGTTTCATCAAATATATAGTTTCCACGGATCCATCAGCAATATCTCCAAATCCATGATCTGAGTTGATCTAATTTTTTGTAGAGAGATGCATTGCATATGGATACTCACTCTCACCAAAAATATCCAATAGCCACATCGTAGTTTAGGGGATACAATGGTTTTATCGTATCTATATCTTTGTGCAACGGATCATCGAAACCTCAAATCATTACTCTAGCAAGAATATCATTCATTGGGAGAGAATCATTGTAATGGAGTAAAAAGATGTAGTTATCTCGACCCTTCAAGTCTGAATCTAAAACTTGTCAAAGAAGTTATCAAACTTCGAGTTGAACAAGAGAGATCCAAGATTTGTCTTCAAAACATGTGTACCTATTATTCCATGAATTCTGAACTCATTTAGATACTAATGGAGAAGCATCAAGCTCAAGTTGATACTTGGAACACCCGCATTAATGAGATGGAGGAGAAATTCACTCTTCTAAACAAAAAAAATTGGTTCATTTAAAATAGAAGGAAGATATTAATATTGCTTGTTTGCAGAAATATCTGCAACAGTCTCTTGCTTCGAATTTCTCTTTTGCATTGTTTACCACTACTGAGCTTCATTCACCAAATTTTGAGTTGCACACTCGTGGTTTTGGGTCAAAATTGATGCATAATATGGGATACACTGATGGTTGTATAAATTCTTACTGCAACACCTAGGTACTTTTTTATCTAGTGATTTCCTTACTTCAATTAGATTAGCAGCTCACAAAACAATAATACACTACTGAAATATTCAACTCAATATCATGCAGTGGAATCATAAACTAGGAAACCAAATCAAGCACACATGAACACCATAATTTTTGGGTAAATACCCCCGAAAAAACCCCTAGGGGAAAACCAATGTTGAGAATGATTTTATTATGCTAAAATTAGGGCTCCCATAACATGGATAATGGCCCACTCAGAGAAATACAACTGCAGACTAACCTAGCAAGGGATGATCTGTTGTACAATCAATTCTGGCACACTTTTATAGGAACTCGTGACTATATTTCATGTGACCCACAGATTTTCATGACTTTCCTCACTGAGACCCGTGGATTTCCGAGACTGTCTCCTTTTTGAACCACGAATATGTACGGAAAGTCCGTACGAAAAAATATGCACAGTATGACTCTTTCTTGTGGCTTTCTTCTGCTTAAACCCACTTGTGTATGCCTCTGTTCTCTCTTCTCCTTGACCTGTATGATCTCTAGATGAAGGTCCTTCTTCACCTATCCATGATATTGAACCACAGTCCTTTGTGATCCAATACTCTGTGTCTACTCCCTCAACACATGTCAAGTCAAGTGTGTTTCTCCTTCACCCTAGACTTTCTTTTATAATCATGAGTTACAATCTATTTCTAATCTCAAAAGTGATCTACGATTGAGAATACTTCTCACACTCACTTTGAGATTTAGATTACATGTTGTATGCTAAGTACTTTTAGAATGTCTCATAAATAACTCAATTAACTAATTATATAATTAATTAATTAAAGCAATTTACTTTAATAATTCCTTTAACTAAAGTAAATTCAAGAGTAGAAGGCTTTGGATGATTTCTACACTTCTAGACACATAGAACTGTGCAGAAATACATGTATTATGCCACCACTAACATCAACACTCCCTCATAGCAAGGAAGGTATTATGCACCACTCCAATTATGTCCCTGAAGAATACAAACTTCCCTTTCTCCAAGGGTTTGGTCAGAATATCTGCAACTTGCTCATATGTGGAAATATATTGAAGCTTCATTGTTCCTTTCTAGATCTTATCTCGAATGAAGTGATATATGATATCAATATGATTGGACTTATCATGGAATATTGGATTCTCAGAGAGTTTGATACAACTCTGATTATCACATTTTATCACCGTAGGCTCCAACACTTGACCAAATAAAATTGTAAGAAATTTTTGAAGCCAAATGGATTAACAACTACCCTTACTCGTTGTCATATACTCTACCTATGTTGAATTGAGTGCCACAGAAGTCTAATTCTTGTTGAACCAAGTAATCATTGCTGACCCCAAGTTGAAGCAACACCCTGAGGTGCTCTTTCTTTCTATTTCACTTCCTACCCAATCCAAGTCTATATATCCCTGCAACTCTAATCCATCTCCTTCGAGATATGTCAATCCATACTCCAATGTACCTCTCAAGTACTTGAGCACATGTTTTTTTGCGATCCAATGCACCTACCTTGTCTATACCATGAACCGACTCAAGGTTTTCACAAAAAAACAAATATTTGGTCTTGTTTTGACCAAATACATCAAGGACCCTACAGCTACAAGTATATCCTAGGATCCACTATCTCTGAATCTTAAGTGTCAATCTTCTTCAAATTGGTAATCATAGGTGTAGCCATCGGTTTATAGTCCTCCATCCTGAATCTCCTCAATATATCTACTGCATGCTTCCCTTGTCCAAGGAATATATCTCCCAATACCTTCCATACCTCTAACCCCAAGAAATAAGGCATCAAGCCAATGTCCTTCATCTCGAACTCACTAGCCAAATCTACTTTGCACCCTGCAATAAGATCCTCTACACCTGTGAGAAATAAATCTTCAGTGTACAAAACCAAGATGAGAGAATCCTCTCCAAAAAGTATGAAGTACAAGTTAGGATCTTCCACACTCTTAGTAAATCCCATACTCTACAAGTATCCATCGATCCTCGAATACCATGCCCTGGCTGCCTGTTTAAGTCCATACAAGGCTTTCTTAATCCTAGACACATGAGACTCCCTACAATGTACCTCAAATCCATAAGGTTTCACTATGTATACTTCCTACTCAATGATCTCGTTGAGGAACATTGTTTTCACATCCATCTGATGTATCCTCCACTTCATAACTGAAGCAATAGAAATAATATCTCAAATAGAATCATATTATAACACCCATGTTTCCCCCAGCTTGTAATTAATCATAAAATAGGATTACCATGCTAAGGCATGTGGACAATGTAAATGTATTATTGTTAAACTGCCCACAACTGACTGTTGGGGGGGTGAAGCCTTGAAGTACGAGCCATGATATCTCCAGAGGAAAGAAATAAGTTAATAAAGAAAGGACCAGTGGTTGAATCATCAACAACCCCCATGAATGGAAGCATGGTCTAGCTATAGGATGTCAACTCGAAGTGCCACATAGACCTGTAGACCTGATCTTCCTTATGACAGAAGGAATAGGATAGGTCGGAAACCTTCCAGAGGAGGGAAGTTAAGATACATACAGAGATAGCAAGAGAGGAGACACGGGACGAGAGAACAAGCTTGTAAAGGATATGTGCGAACCCGAAGGAAGTGTCGAGAACACGACCTAAAGGACCTGAACACAAACTTGATGTTGAGGAAGCATCTGATAAACCTCACAGGGTCGTTGTGACAGAGACAGTTTCTCTGAGAGATGGCGTAAATTCCCTAGTGATATCATGGCTTGGCATGGGGGTGGCCAGAGTGCTAAGAATAAATGCCTCTAATCCTATGGTTGGGTATAAAGGCGCACACCCACAGTCAGTTGGTTGGATGCAACTTGTAATAGATAAGTATTCTCATACCATGTGAAATTAAGCTACAATTATGTAATAAAATGGGATATATTGTGAATGACCCAGGGATGTGTATGTTTTCTTAATGGTTATATTGTATCTCTTTATTCTTTTTTAAATTGTGTATTCAATCTAGTATGGATTGGACATGTTTTGTATTTGTAAATGCTTGCGCCCTGTGGTGGCTTAAGCTAAATCCATGAACTGTGAGTTCGTCGACCTTGGGCATAGTTTCATGTATGCATTTCGACACTCCTAGTCATTCTAATTCCCTTGGAGGAGAGATTTTGTTAAATCTCAGGAGAGATAGTGCACGTATGCATAGTCTCTCTGTGAGGCAAGCAGAGATTGAGAACCAATTTAGTTCTAGAGTTGAGGAATGAGCGTAAGGGGTGCGCAGAAGGATTCTTCCAAGTGTTAAGTTCAAGAGAAAGAGTGTAAATCTCTTAAGCCTTTTAGAGCTAACAAATCTTAGAAAGAGTAGTGAGTCTGAAGTATTGAAAGGGAAGGTTCCCTTGTTTGGAAGACGAATGGACGAAATTTGTTCGGAAGAAGCCATGGTCTGTTGTGACCGTTGGATATGGGAAAGAGCATGGGAGTTAACCCTTGGAGTCATTTGGACTTCACGAGTTTGGAAAACTGAGAAAGTTCATCGTAAGGGAAGTAAAATCCTCGAAGTCCTGAAGTTAACTCTGAGCCTTAGATCTGAGGATGCCTGGGAATCGTCCCGACCGTCAGATCTAGGAGGTAGACGATAGTCAAGTCACCATAACTACCCATGAATTAAGAATCTGACAGTGGAGATGGATGCGAGTCATTTAATGGGAGGAGAGGGCATCACGGTCGTCATATCAACTCAAATAGTCATTGGAGTTACCGAATCAAACACCAACCGCTCGATTTAATTGACGGTTTGGAATCATTGCGGAGTGTGAAGGTGAATTTAGTGGACCTGCAAGTTCACGGCCCACAATCAACCCACATCCTTGATCTTGTTGGGTATGGAAGATCAACAACTAGGATTAGACTAGATTCGTTTGAGCACTTAATCATGGAGGTGGGACCCCGCAATCATTGTGAACCATCGATCTATGAATGGAGATAGAGGGTGGGGAATCATTGCGGAGCACGAAGGTGAAATTAGCGGACGCGCTAGTTCACGGCCTGCAATTCACTAACCCCGTTGATCTCGTCAAGATAGAATATCAGCAACTCCGGTTAGACCAAGTTGGGTGAACACTTTCCAGATTGTGGAGGTTAAGCTCTCTAATAAAGAGCACGCCTGTTGGGGCCCCACAATTACTATGAACCATTGATCATCGTCGACCTTCGATCTGATTTTGATGAGATCCTTGAAACACAAGGAGAGTGTGGGAAATTTAAATCCTCAAAGAGATCAAGCTTAGAAGAGATAACACTTTTAGGCATATAGATGAAGTCCAAGAGATGGACCCATAGGAGGGGCAATGGTCGAGGCATTTGAACCCTTAGAAAATATTCTAAGTCGGAAAAGATCAAAATCTCAGGACGAGTGATAGTGGTCATTGGATCACAATGCAGAGGACCAATAGTCATCTGATTGAAGCAAGGTGCTCGAGCCTTAGTGCTTCACACATGCAGGAGAGTGGACTTACCAAATTCCCGAAGTCCCGAAGTAGTTTGGGACCGTTCATTGTCAGGAGAAGGAGATCCTGACCATTCTCTGACACGAGACACATGTCAGTAGATTGTAAGCTTTAGATAATCGCTTCAAGAGGTTTTAGTTGAGATTTGAGACTCCCGAAAACCATAGATTGAAGTAAACCTCAGTTGTTGGAACCAGAGGACAGGAGGCGTAATTCTGTGGACTCTGGTTAAAGACTTGAAGTAGTTCATGGTCGTTGATCTCCAGGAGGGGTACGTGTAGATAGATTGGGGTCTCCGAACAAATGCACTTTGGAAGGAAACAAGTGTGTAGAATCTTGAAACTCTTGAAATACGAAGAGCCGAAGTAGATCCTATCTGTTGGCCGGAAAGAGATATGTGTCAATAGATTGAAGACTTTGGGGAAAACTACTTCAGACGTTTCCAAGTGAGGAGTAAAACAAACTCTTGAAGCCCTAAAAGTTGAAGAGAATATGGACCATAGATCCAGAAGGGCGCGTGGCAACAGATCATGAACTCCAAGTGGAAGCACTCCAAGAGAACACGAAGGAGAAGAGTTTGAACTTGTCGAATCCTGAACAGCCGAAGAAGCCAGGAGTTGTCAATCTGTGGGAGGACACATGTCATCAGATCATGAACTCCGGGTAAAACCATTCTGGGAGGAACAAAGAGTGAGAAAAACTGAGATCTGAGATCTCCGAAGGCCAAAGTCCCGAAGTAGACAAGGGTATTTGATTTAAAGAGGACATACATTAATACATTGTGAGATACGGGTGAATCGCATCGGAATTTCGATTGAGAATTGAAACTGTCGAAGCTCAAAGACCTGAAGTGAATTTGGAGCGTCTGATCTAGAAGAGACGTGGCATAATTATATGGACTCTGGGTAAAGTCCCGAAGTAATTCATAGCCACCATATTAAGGGGGACGTGGCATAAATCTGTGGATTTTAGGTAAAGACCTGAAGTAACTATCAATCATCTGATTCAAGAGGACACACGAAAGTAATCCACATACGTCAAGGGGGAGTGAAAGTTGAGGACTGAGAAATCTGAAGTCTGAAGACGTGAAGGGATCACAACCATTGATTCGAGAGGGACACGCGTCAGTGGATTATCAATTCTAGATAAAATCCATTGGGGAAAAGAGAGAGTTGAAATTTGAGATTTCTGAAGTCCGAAAATCTGAAGCGACGAGAGATGTCGATGTGAAGTTGGACATGCAGCGCCAGATCTAGAACTCTCGAAGAAAAGAGAGGAGGAAAAGGTTTGAATACCCAAAAAAGGTCTTGATCATTGATCGAGGAGAGAGCTGAAGGACCGTTGATCTGGTTGAGGAGACCAAAGTCCCAAAGCGGGAGCAGAATCGTTGATTGAGGAGGACGCATGGCAAGCGATCTGTCGTTTCGAAGAAATCTCTCCGAAAGAAATGAGAATTTGAGAACTAAAACTCCCAAATGCTGGACTCATGGAGGAAAATCATAGCTGCACATCTATAGTGACAGGTGTCAGCAGATCTTCCACTCCGAAAGATAGCTACTGAGGAGGAAGCAAGGGTTGAGAGTTGAAATTCCTGAAACCCGAATCACGAAATAAATCACAACCGTTGATTTATAAAGGTTATATATGATCCATAGATTTGGAAAGGATGAATCTGATCTGTCAGTTCAGAACCACCATCAAGGTCGATGAGATCGATGGTCCTGTTTCATTGTGGGGACCAAAGGTGCGTGAACTTTAAAAATTTGAGGGTGGGATGTAGTCCAGACCATGGTTTTTTAGAAAGGACACGTGGAGGCTCAAGGTGAATTGTGGGGTGAAAATTAGTTTGGTTTCAAACCACCCTTGGCCGTGCCCGTAATCACATGGCTACATAAGGCCATCGCCCAAGGTCATATCAAGGAAGGGGCTTACCAGAAAAGGAGTTAGTGCCTAGACTCTGATATTTCGTAGGCATGAAGGGGAAGGTCAAGGGTACCATTAGACCTGCATCCGGAAGTCAAAAGGGTTTGTGTTTAATTACAGAGAGAGACCACCAAGGTATTAGAGAGTATTTTGTCTTCAGAATCGGAGATCCTTGACCAAGAGGTCAGACTGGTTCCCAACTTTCCAAATTAGAAACCATGAATGGAGAATATTCCCTTTAAGAAAATCAAAAATTTTATGCCCCATCATGGGTGTGTTACAAATTGGTATCAGATCCAGGTTACAACACTTTTCCTGCTTGGGCTCATGTACGAGTCATGTAAGGAGGTATTGTTATATGCATTTACTCCTTGAGGAGAAGGACTGCAGATTGAACCTATGATTTTGGGAATTCTTGTTGAATTTTAGCAGAAGAATTTCGTTAGCCCTTTGTCAAAGTGAAAACTACTCTTACCGGAGTAGGGATATGATAATCAACATTTATAATAAGACTTTAATGTGGATAGTTGAAGGTGGTAGGGTTCTGTCAAGAGAATTTGAAGCCCGAAGGACGGATGACCTGGTGTTCGTAACACTGCTTCTAACCATGGGCAGTTGGAACTTTAGGCATTGATGATGGTGGATTATATAATGGTTAATACCTTGTGGGATTAAAGGAATCTGATAGGATCAGGTAGGATCCCTGGCAGTTATAGTTACTGCTTTATATTAAAATCGAAGTATATAACTCCTCATGCCTAGAGAAAACTGAGATGGTTAAAACCCTATGGACGTTGAGGTAAGAAGGTTTTCTTGCTAGACTTTGTCGTATAAAAAGGAAAGTGACCCTGGTTGGTTATTTCCTTGAGAGAAGGCAACATCAATACAGGATATGACTATGAGATTAGTCTTGTAAGTGACTGAAATCTCAAACTAAAGGACACTAATGATAAAATTAAACTATCAAGTGAATTCATGAGGTAAAAAGGTGCAAGAGATGCACCTACTTATACATGAATGTGTACACATGATCATAAGGATGATTGGAAGATCCTTGGGAAAAGGATATAGAATCTAGATATGTCCATGTGTGTGAATGACATGGAAAAAGTGCAAGAATTAAGCTAGCATGATGAATACTTATCTGTGTTTAATTATTCTTAAGTGCATGGGTTTAATGCATTGTGGAGTTTCCTAATATAAAGCTTGATATTAATACCAGTTAGGTATGAATGATATTAAACATGCAAGTGATGCACATGTATGATGTAAGAGTATAGTTATAGGTACAATGTGATTTCCCTGATGAGTGAAATATAAAGCAAGAATTTCCCTTGTCCATAATATGTATGGATACATAATTTGGGTACATGACAAAGATGAAGGTTTATATTCCTTATGGGATATTTGGTAAATTGTTGAAGCTAACTCAAGGTTGATTCCATCACAAATAGTGATGGATATCCAATAAGAAAGTTTCATGCTAAAGGAGTTCCCTGTGGAGGAACTGTGTGAACACTCTGTCGGGAAAACAAAGTCACAACCTTAATGACTGCTGAGAATTAAGCAGTGAGCCACAAGCTTATATG
>SNQJ01S0007193.1:44479-119473 GCA_010110895.2 Picea sitchensis
ATATACCAGAATCCTGGATTATATTTTGAAAAACATCATGTAATGAATAGAAGACTAATAAATGAATATTGACCATTCTGATAACCGAATGGTAATGTGCAGGATGCACAGGTTCATGATCCATTATGAACAAAAAAGTTTGATATTAAAGCATGTTGATGTATTCCAAAAAGGGTTAGGGTGAGGCCTAACCAAGTTTTATCAAGGAAAAGAGCAGGAAGATCCCAATAGGGAGTAAATTGCAAAAGTAGAGAAAAGACAGTGAGGCCTTAGAAATAACTCAATTGGGATGAAAAGTCCCAAGGGATGTAGAAAGAATTTGAAGAAGGGGAGAGCCCTCAATTATTTTATTGTTGTGTATTATGTTTTTCTCTGGGATGAGAAAGCTAGTACGTTGATGAAAGTAAATGTTTTGACACCATAGTGATGATGGTTGAATTACTGTAGAAACGATTGAGAACTATTGTGTTGCACTCAAGAAAACATTAAGGATAATGTCATGAAGTACATATAGATATGTTAGGACATGTCTGAAAATGTTTTATTAATTTAAATTCTATGGTACTTGCATTTTTTAATTTCATGATGACTAATGTGTTTATGATGTATGTCATGTGTAGAAAGAAATAGATTGGAACTGTTGAGAAAGACAGTTGCTAATAATGAACAACCTCAATCAGAGGATGACTATGAGAAGGTTCTTGTTGAAAGATTGTTGAAGGGACTTTAAAAGTCCCCATGGAGCACCAATGATGGGATAATATCAGAGGGGGTGCTAACAGCCAAAACAGGTATAAAAATGTTCATGCGTATGTGGCACAAGGTATGAAGGGATTGGGTAAGAATCCCTTCTGAAATGTTTTACGGTCTTAATGCTATGTATGAAACGTTGAAAGGAAGTTGTATTCCTTGGATACCCAAGTAGGCTATGATTCAGGAATGAGAACATGAATGATGGAGGTGTGAACCTATGGTAGTAAAGATTGATTGTAATCTTCGAAACAATTCTTGAACTGATATGTCATGAATACATGGACCAATCAAGGAATGATTGGAAACAAAAGTGCTTATAGATAGCACATTACATGGAATTGCTTCAAGGAAATGCATGTTTGCATAAAGGATAGACAATGGATTTCCCATTGAGGAAGGAGGACCTTCCAACATTTCTACTTACATTGTATAGGTGTTAGAGAAAACCAAATTTGGGTGGCCATGAGTGTTGGCACCCTGGTTATTAATAAAGGAAGAATGCTTAAAGGCATGCATCTGAAACTTTTGAGTCTCGTGTGTAATGATTTGGGATCGTGATCATCCTATATCCAGAAGCATAGTCATGCTACAATAATGAATGAGAATGAATAAGCCATATGGTGAAAATCTTGGCTAAGCTCCAACGCACCATGGCAAAGTACATGTCATAAAGTGTGGGAAACTTAAAAATCAATGCAAGGGTGCATTGGGTATGAAGGTGGCAACGAATGTTGGCACATTCACTAAATTCAATTGATATTTGAATTACATTATAAAAAATTTGGTAGGTTGAAATGATGCATAGGTAAGGGATGATGTTCCCTTTTGCTTGGACTATTAGTATGCATGATTTTGAAAAAATATAATGTGCATGAAAACTAACAATTTGTTTGGCTGGGGAATGTTGAAACTGCAGGAAGAAAGAGTCTTGGATATGGTAGTATTGTAAGCCCATAATGAATATCAATTGCCTACTTATCCAAATTGCAAGGAGTGGTATTTCCCTTTTTGAGAAAGTGAATTTGATTGTTAGTATGCACAACTCTGAAAATGTTTGTGACGACGTTATAAAGGTGTAATAAAATATATGTTCATGGGAAACTAACAATTTGTTTGGTTGATTGAAGTTGAAAGTGCAGGAAGAAAAGGGATCTTGGATATGGTAGCGTTGTAAGCCCATAAGGAAGACCAATTTCCTATTGATCCAAACCGCTATGGGAAGAAAATTCCCATCATTATGAAGCTCGTTCCTGTGCGAAACAAATATGAGAATAGAATGTGGAATTTGGAAATTTGCGGGGGACAAATTTACAAGAAAAGTTTTGAATTTAAAATTATGATGTCTCATGAATTTATGTATACATGTGATATATATGAAAGGGAAAGATCTGCGAAGAGTGCAGAGATGAGAAACTGATCTCTCGGGTTTGAGGGAGAACTGTGAGAAAGAGTATAATATGATCACATGAAATAGAGACTGACTCAGGAGAAGGAGAGTAACCTTCGTCCCTATCTATGATTGAGTTGGGAGAAGGAGAGTAACCTTTGTCCCTAACTAGTTTTGTGCCAGGAGAAGGAGAGTAACCTTCATCCCTAACTTTAGCTGAGTCGGAAGGCTGTCAAGATGTAAAAGCATGAAAAATGGCTACTGTTGAGCCATGAGAACCTTGTGGTAAGCCATGATCGCCTAGAATATGTTGTGTTGAGGTAACACAAGCCAAAGGGATGCCTCGGAAGAGAAAGTCTGAGGGAAACCTCGATTGTAAGACTTGATAGAGTCTCTGGAATACTTTTTGTGCGAGAAAAACTTGGAAAGGAAAGATGGATCACCCGAGGGATTGTATAGCAGAGAAGGGGATGCCTGAGCCTGGGCCTGGAGGGTGAGTGACAGCAAGGAAGATGAAACCTTGATAGTTCTTGTAAACTATTGATTGGGATCATGCACACGATGGTTAGTTCTTCCTGTGCTAGAAAACCTTGGCAAGGAAAGATGGATCACCTGAGGGACTGTATAGAAGAGAAGGGGATGCCTGAACCTGGGCCTAGAGGGTGAGTGACCAGAAGGAAGATGAAACCTTGATAGTTCTTGTAAACTATTGATGGGGATCATGCACCCAATGGGTATGTTAAGGAATAAAAATGAGCCTGGATAACAAAACAACCATGTGGATACAAATCCACAAATTGCGCAGATAATTATTGTGCTAAGATTATGAAATTTTCCTATAAATTTTATGCAATGTTTTCACATAAGACTATGATTAATGTGCTTGTTGTCCAAGTATTGTTGAAAGTAAGTGACCAATATTAATGGTCTGAAAAAGGACATGACCGAGGAAGAAGGATCAAGATTTCTGAAACAGCTGAATGAGAAAGGCATGATAGGTGTTTTTGAGAAAGAAAACCGAGGACGATGTTCCTTTAAGGGGGAGGGAATTGTAACACCCTTGTTTCCCCCAGCTTGTAATTAATCATAAAATAGGATTACCATGCTAAGGAATTTGGGCAGTGTAAATGTATTATTGTTAAACTGCCCATAACTGACTGTTGAGGGGGTGAAGCCTTGAAGTATGAGCCATGATATCTCTCGAGGAAAGAAATCAGTTAATAAAGAAAGGACCAGTGGTTGAATCATCAACCACCCCCATGAATGGAAGCATGGTATAGCTACAGGATGTTAGCTCAAAGTACCACAGATACCTACAGACTCGGGCTTCCTTCTGACAGAAGCAACAGGATACGTTGGAAACCTTCCAGAGGAGGGAAGGTAAGATACATACAAAGACAGCAAGAGAGGAGACACGAGACGAGAGCACAAGCTCGTAAGGGAGATGTGTGAACCCAAAGGAATTGACGAGAACACGGCCTAAAGGACCCAAATGTGAGCTTGATGTTGAGGAAGCATCTAATAAACCTTGGAGGGTAGTTGTGACAAAGAGAGTTTCTCTGAGAAATGGAATAAATTACCTAGTGATATCATGGCTTGGCACGGAGGTGGCTAGAGTGCTAAGAATGAATGCCTGTGAGCCTATGGTTGGGTGGAAAGGCACACACCCATAGTAAATTGGTTGGATGCAACTTGTAATAGATAAGTATTCTCATACCCTATGAAATTAAGCTGTAATTATGTAATGAAATGGGATATACTATGAATGACCCAGGGATGTGTATGTTTGCTTAGTGGTTATATTGTATCTCTTTATTCTTGTTTAAATTGTGTATTTAAGCAAGTATGGATTGGACATGTTTTGTATTCATAAATGTTTTCACCCTGTGGTGTCTTAAGCTAGATCCATGAACTGTCAGTTTGTCGACCTTGGGCACAGTTTCATGTACGCATGTCGACACTCCCAGTCATTCTGAGTCCCTTGGACGAGGGAGTCTATTAAATATCAAGAGAGATAGTGCATGTATGCATAGGCTCTCTGTGAGGCAGGTAGAGACTGAGAAGCACTTAAGTTATAGAGTTGAGGAAAGAGTGTAAGTGGTGCGCGGAAGGACTCTTCCAAGCATTAAGTTCAAGAGAAAGAGTGCAAAGCTCTTAATATTTTCAGAGCTAACAAATCTCAGGAAGAGTAGAGAGGCTAAAGTATCGAAAGGGAACGTTCCCTTGTTTGGAATACGAATGGACGGAATCTCTTCGGAAGAAGCCATGGTCTGTTGTGACTGTTGGATATGGAAAAGAGTGCGGGATTTAACCCTTGGAGTCATTCTAACTTCGCGAGTTCAGTGACTAAGCAAGTTAGTTGTAAGGGAGGTAAAATCCTTGAATTCTCGAAGTTAACTCTGAGCCTTAGATTTGAGGATGCCCTGCAGTCGTCTCGACCGTTAGATCTAGGAGGTAAGCGATAGTCAAGTCACCAAAACTACCCATGACTTAAGAATCTGACAGCGGAGATGGATGTGAGTCGTTTAACGGGAGGAGAGGCCATCTCAGTTGTCAGATCGACTCAAATACTCATTTGAGTTACCGAATCAAACACCAGTCGCTCGATTTAATCAACGGTTGGGAATCGTTGTGGAGTGAAAATGTGAATTTAGAGGACCTACTAGTTCACGGCCCGTAATCGACCCACGTCATTGATCTCATTCGGGATGGAAGATAAATGACTAGGATTAGACTAGAGTCAAGCGAGCACTTCTTAGATCTTCGAGGTGGGACCCTGCAATCACTGTGAACTGTCCATCTATGAATGGAGATCGAGGGTGGGGAATCATTGCAGAGCACAAAGGTGAAAGTAGCGGATGCGCTAGTTCACGGCCCGTAATTCACTAACGTCATTTATCTCGTCAAGATGGAAGATCAACTACTCTGGTTAGACCAGGTTGGGCGAACACTTTCCAGATTGCGTAGGTTGAGCTCTCTAATAAAGAGCATGCATGTTGGGGTCCCACAATTATTTTGAACCGTCAATCATCGCCGACCTTCAATCTGAGTTTAACAAGATCCCTGAAACGCAACGAGTGTGTGGGAAATTGAAATCCTCAAAGAGATCAAGCTCAGAAGAGATAACACTTTCAGGTGTACAGATGAAGTCCAAGAGACAAACCCGTAGGAGGGGAAAGGGTCGAGGCCTCTGAACCCTTAGCAAATATTCTAAGTCAGAAGAGATCAGAAGCTCAGGAGGAGGAGCGGTAGTGGTCATTGGATCATAGCACAGAGGACCAATAGTCGCCTGATCGAAGCAAGGTGTCTGAGCCTTAGTGCTTTTCACACGCAGGAGAGTGGAATTACCAAAGTCCTAAAGTAGTTTGGGACCATTCATTGTCAAGAGAAGGAGATCATTATCGTTCCTCGCCAGGAGACATGTGTCAGCAAATTGTAAGCTTTGGATAATCACTTTGAGAGGCTTTAGTTGATATTTGAGACTCCCGAAATCCAGAGTGCGAAATAAACGTCAGTTGTTGGATCCAGAGGACAGGTGGGGTAAGACTGTGGACTCTGGGTAAAGACCTAAAGTAGGTCCTAGTCGTTGATCACCATGAGGAGTATGTGTATATAGATCGAAGTCTTTAGACAAATGAACTTTGGAAATAAACGAATGCGTATAAGCTTGAAAATTCTGAAAGATTAAGAGCCGAAGTAGATCCTGTCTGTTGGTCGGTAGGAGATACATGTCGATAGATCAAAGACTTCGAGGAAAACTACTTCGGAGGTTTCCAAGTGAGGTGTAATACAAACTCCCAAAACCCTGAAAGCCGAAGAGAATCTGTACCATATATATAGAAGGGCACATGGAAAAAGATCATGAAATCCAAGTGGAAGCACTCTAGGAGAACGTGAACGAGAAGAGTTCGAACAAACCGAAGCCTGAACAGTCGAAGCAGCCAGGAGTTGTCGATCTATGGGAAGACACATGTCATCAGATCAGGGACTCAGGGTAAAACCATTTTGGGAGGAACAGAGAGTGAGGAAAACTGAGACTTGAGATCTTCGAAGGCCGAAGTCCTAAAGTAGACAAGGGTCATTGATTTAATGAGGACACGTGTTAATATATTGTGAGCTCCGAGTGAATCTCACCAGGGTTTCGGTTGAGAATTGAGACTACCAAAGCTCAAAGACCCGAAGTGAATCTCGATCGTCTGATCCAAAAGAGACGTGGAGTAAATCTATGGACTCTGGGTAAAGTCCCAAAGAAATTCATAGCCACCAGAATAAGGGGGACATGGCATAAATCTATGTATTTCAGGTAAAGACCCGAAGTAACTATCAATCATCTGATTCAAAAGGACACGCGACAGTAATCCACATATGTCGAGGGGGAGTGAAAGTTGACGACTAAGAAATCAAAAGCCCTAAGACGAGGAGGGATCATAGTCGTTGATCTGAGAGGGACACACGTCAGTGGATTATCAATTCCGGATAAAATCCATTGGGGAAAAGTGAGAGTTGAGATTTGAGATTTTCGAAGTCTGAAAATCCGAAATGACAAGAGTCGTCGATGTGAAGGTGGACATGCATCGCTAGATATAGAACTCCAGAAGAAAAGAGAGGAGGAAAAGGTTCGAAGACCCGAAAAAGGTCTCGTTCGTTGATCGAGGAGGGAGCTAAAGGATCGTTGATCTGGTTGAGGAGGCCAAAGACCGGAAATGGGAGCAGAACCATCGATTGAGGAGGACGCGTGGCAGATGATCTGTTGTTATAGATAAATCTCTCTAGAAGAAATGAGAATTTGAGAACTAAAACTCTCGAAGGCCGAACTCACAGAGGAAAATTGTAGTCGCACATCTATTGTGGAATGTGTCAGCATATCTTCCACTCTGGAAGATAGCTATTGAGGAGGAAGCGAGGGTTGAGAGTTGAAACTTTTGAAACCTGAATCACGAAATAAATCATAGTTGTTGATTTAGAAAGGTTAGATGTGATCCGTAGATTCAGAAAGGATGGATCTGAGTTGTCAATTCAGAAGCACCATCAAGGTCGATGAGATATATGGTCCCATCGAATTGTGGGGACTGAAGGTGCGCAAACTTTAAAAAGTTGAGGGTGGGTCGCAATCCAGAACATGGTTTTGGAGAAAGGACACATGGAGGATCAAGGTGAATTGTGGGGTGAAAATTAGTTTGGTTTCAAACCACCCTTGGCCACACCCACAATCACGCAGTTACATAAGGCCATCACCCAAGGTCATATCAAGGAAGGGGCTTACCAGAAAAGGAGCTAGTGCCCAAACTCTGATATTTCATAGGCGTGAAGGGGAAGGTCATAGGTACCATTAGACCTACACCCAAAAGTCAAAAGGGTCTGTGTTTAATTACAGAGTGAGACCACCAGGGTATCAAAGAGTAGTTTGGCTTCATAATTGGATATCCTTGACCGGGAGGTCGGACTGGTTCCCAACTTTCCAAATTAGAAACCATGAATGGAGAATCTGCCCTTTAAGAAAAATAAAAACTTTATGCCCCATCATGTGTGTGTTACACATACCTGGTGACTGGATCAAATTTCTCCTTGTAGTCCACTCGTTCTTTCTTGGAGAACCCTCTCGCCACAAACCTCAACTTGAAATTCTCTATCATGCTTGATTTTGCAGAGCCACCTGTAACTCACAACTGACTTCCCTTTCGATCTTGAAATTATGTCCCAAACTTCATTCCTCATAATAGAGGTGTAATCCTCACCATGGCATCTCTCCATACCTATTGATTTGTTTCTTCCTCAAAAATGGAAGGATCGGCATCAATGATGCTACTCATAAGTTCCAAATAGTTTGGAAACTTCTTCATAATCCTGCGCTCTTTGACCACACTCCTAGGATGATCCGGATTATTTTCGGCATGAAATGAGAGCGGAGATATAATAAATAAATGCACAGAGATATCGCGTATATCCAATAATATAACAGAAATATATCAGAGATGCAACCATAAACACAGAGATACAGTAATACACTATTTCTATTAATGAAAGAAATGTAGAGAGACTGTAAAAATACAGAGTGAAAGACTCGCTAGAATGGTGGTAGCTTATCTTTGAGAAGAGATGTGACGGCTACTCGCATTCACAAGAAGATGATTACAATGAGGCTCTGAAGGCATTTTTACAATAAACAGGAATGCCAAAAACCCTAGACATCCAAAAACCTAACCCTAGGAGATGAAGCGCCAAAAGTCATGTGGGCCCTGTTTGGGTAAGTTAGTACATCAACTTCCTAGGGTCGTAACTTTTGCATATGATCTATGTTTTAGGCGTATGATAGCTCGTTGGAAAGGTATCATCGAGGAAATTCATTTTGGAGGATCAATCATGACTTTGTCTATCATTAATAACCTATATCTTGAAAAACCTTCATTTAGGCCCTCAAAATGGCCATGAAAGTTAAAACCTGCTAAAAATAGTAAATTGCCAAAATTGCCAGAAAATTGTTTTGAACCAGTCGGAAAAGGTGGGTGGCCACTGATATCCACCTGGATCAATCCTCCCTCCTTAGGAAGCAATGGTCTCCATTGCGTTGATTTTCTGGGGGAGAGGGGAAAGTGTTTGTTGGATCTGCATCTTAGTGAGTTGCTTGTATTTTTGGAGACGTCGCGCTGCTTAGTTTGTGGAAGTCTGTCATGAACCTGTTGAAGTTGAATCTATTCAACAAGTCAAGCTATAGGAGAGGATGGTGTGTAGAAGGAATTTTTTTTCTTTGTTGCAATCTTGTCGACCTGATTTTGTTGGATAGAAGGTGCAGGGGGCGAGGCTGTAGTGGTTGCAGTGTCCTTCTGTTCCCCTTTTGAAGAGATTGTGAAGAAGCTAAATTTTGCAATATGAGATACTACCTTGCGACACTTTTTAGGTGGAACAATAGTTGAAACTAGACACTTTTTAGGTGGAACAATAGTTGAAACTATCTCTGGTATTCTGTAGAGATGACCCCCCAAAGTAACAATGACACTACGGGGTCGAGACTCATAAACAGCATGGTGTCTCCACATATATGGTTGTCCCAAGAGAACATCATAGACATCTAGTGGGGAAACATCACATAATACCTCATCCTTAAAGGGTTGGATGTCGTATGACAATCGACACTGTTGGCTAACACGGAGATCTCGTCCTTGTCGAAGCCACCTGATGTTGTATGGTTGCGGGTGTGGTGTTGTCGACAATCCCAACTGTTTGATGACCTTTGCTGAGATGAGGTTTTTCTGGATTCCGCTATCAACAATAAAATGCAGTCGGCTCCCCTTCACCCACATCTGTGAATGAAAAATGTGCTCCCCCTCTTCAGGATCTGTTGGTTCTTCTGGATGAATTGTTACGGTCACGACAATAGCAGTGGGGTATGCGTCAATGATCTGTCCTTTACCAGTGTTTTCAGAATCAGATTCTGAATCAGGGTTCGGCTCCTTATATTTGATCTCGGCCACCAATGACTGTTTTGAGAGACATTCACCGGTGTTGTGCCAGTGGATTTTGTGGAAATTACACCATTTTCTGGTGTCCTTCTTTGTATTTTCGTGACCCTTCCTTTCCTGTGTCTTGGACTGGATTTTGGGAGACTGTTTGTTAGGGTTGTCTTTGTCATACTTTGGTTGTTGCAGATTTTCATACCCGAAGTCCCGTTTGTTCTGGTTCTTAAATTTTTGCTCAATTTTAACAGCATATCAATAAGTAGCACCGAGTGATGAGATGTCGAGAAAATCCATTTCAGTCTGGATGTATCTGTGTAGAGCCCCACGATATTTTAGAACCAAATGTCGCTCAGAGTCTTTGATACCCAGCTTGGTGCACAAGGTATGGAAGGTATTGGTGAACTCCAGAACTTCTTGGCCCTTGTCTTGCCGTAGTGTGGTCCATCTCATGTACTGGTCCTCATAGTTTCCAACAGGGTAATATTGTTCATTTACCACATCCACAAAAAAATACCAAGTGGGATCTGCCCCATATATTCTAGACTCCTCTGTGGAACTTTTCTCCCAGTAAGTTTCCCATCAATGTTTGACATGAGGGAGAGATTTAAGGAGTGCGAAGGTGATATTTTCTTTGTTGGAAAAATTGTGAACAGAGAAATAACCTTCTAGCAAAGTTAACCATTTTTCTAGGGCTTCTGCATCTATTTGTCCTTCAAATATAGGAATATCAAAATTAACTTGTACCTTGAAAGGCGAGGTGCCTCCAAAGTAGTCGCTTGATGAAGATGCGCCTGATGCGATTGGCAGGCGTTTAAGGATGTGGGAAAAATTCTCCATCATTTCATCCCTCTGTCGCGTGAGAGCTTTCTCAACCAACAGATTGATAGGATCATCTGCTCCGTCGATTTTATTTTCTTCTGCCATTGAGGGTTTCTTGGATGTGCGAGAGTGATTTTCTTCAAGAGAGACAAGCTTGAGACCCAACTTACTATACTCAGACCTCGTTGGGGACATGCACTGAAAAAATGAGGTCGAAGTACAAAGATTTAGGTCTCGAGATTATTTCTCTTAAGGACAAAAGCTCTCGCACACCCAAGCGACCTCTCATGGAAGGAGAAAATAAAGATGAAGGGATAAGAGAAACTTTCAAACTGTTGATTGAGGAATCCCTCATGCAACAGAGGAACGAGATGATGGATAATTTCACGCAAATGCTTCGGCGACTACCAACAAGCGACGCATCTTCTTCGAGCGAAGGCACCTCCCCCTTCAAAGTACAAATAAACTTCGGTATTCCTATATTTGATGGTCAGATAGACACAGATGCTGTAGACAAGTGTTTGAATATACTAGAAGGGTATTTCTCTATCCATAACTTTTTGAATAGAGAAAATATTACTTTTGTGCTCCTCAAAGTCATTCCCCATGTAAAATATTGGTGGGAAACTTTCTGTGAGCAAAAGGAAACAGAGGAACCCTCATTATTTACAGTCACGGCCACCTGGGAATCCTTCAGGGATGTTATTAAGGAAAAATACTACCCTGTCGAAATTTATGACGACATGTGTACCAAATGGACCACACTGCGGAAAGAAAGAGACCAAGCAGTGCCATATTTCCCAAATATCTTCCATACCTTGGGCACCAAGATGGGTATCAAAGATTCGAAGAGACATCTGGTGCTCTGCATAGATACATCCAGACCAAAATGGAATTTATGGACATCTCATCCTTGGGCATGGCCTACCGATATGTCGTCAAAATCGAGCATAAGCTCAAACAAAAGACTCGACAATTTGGGTCAGGGAACCCCTCACAACAAAATCCAGGAAAGGGCGGCCCCAACCCACAAAACAAAGGACAAAGCAAATATGGATAGTATCAGAACAACCATTCCAAGCCGCAAGGAAATAAAGACACCGTAAAGACAAAGAAATATACTGGGAAGTGGTGCGACTTCCATAAGATCCCTTGGCATAACACTGCTGACTGTCGCTCAAAGCAGACGCTGGTGGCCGAAGTGAAAGCCTCTGAATCAGATGCGGGTTCTGACTCTAAGTCAGAATCAAAAAGGGGAAGATGGATCATTGACATGGAACCCAGTGCCACTGTTGCTACCACCAAGCTCTACCATGGTGAACCAGATGAGCCAAAAGAAGGAGAGTGCCTCTTCCATTCACAGATGTGGGTAAAAGTCACCCCATTGCACTTCATCGTTGATAGTGGTAGCCAGAAGAACCTCATCTCAACAGAGGTCATCAAGTGGTTGGCCCTGCTGATAACATCGCACCCACAACCCTACACCATTGGATGGCTCTGCTAAGGAAGCGATCTCCGCGTCAGCCAACAGTGTCGACTATCATACGGCATCGAGCCCTTCAAAGATGAGGTATTGTGTGATGTTTCTCCTCTCAAATTTTGTGATGTTCTTTTGGTCCAACCTTATTTATGGAAACGTCATGTTGTCTATGAGTCTAGGCCTCATAGTGTTATTATTACTTTGAACAGGAAATTGTACAGGATACCCAAGGTTGTCCCACCTAGTGTTATTTCCTTAATCTCTGCTAAGAAATGCAAGAAGGTCATCTCTCAGACGGGGAAGTTTGTCTTCTTCGTGATCCACTCTCAGAATGAGAGAAAAATCATATCCACATCCAAGGTCTCTGCGGCCGACCTCTCCACATAGCAGAAGCAAGTAGATAAGGTCGTGGAAGAATACTCGAATATCTTCTCCTCACCTACCGGGGTACCTCTCTACCAGATCAAGCACCCCATAGATTTGACCCCTGATGCATCACTACCCAATGGGTCATTCTATTGTCTCTCTATGTTAGAGAATGAGGAGATCAAGTGACAGATCCAAGAATTTCTCCACAAGGGGCACATCCATCCTATCTCATCACCTTGTGGGAGCCCAATCGTGCTGGTATAGAAGAAAGATGGAACCTGGCGACTTTGCATTGATTATCGGGCTCTAAATAAAATCACAGTCAGAAATTGGTACCCGATTCCCCAAATCGACAACCTACTTGATCAACTCATGGGGGCCAAATACTTCAAATAGATTGATCTAAAGTCTGGCTACCACCAGGTCTCGATAGAACAGATAGATGTATGGAAGATCACCTTCAAGTCAAAGGAAGGCCTTTTTGAATGGTTTATCATGCCCTTTGGTCTGACAAACGCTCTAGCCACTTTTATGAGGATGATGGACGATATCCTGCGACCATTCACCAATAATTTTGTAGTGGTGTATCTTGATGACATTCTCATTTACAGCAAGACTTGGGCCGAACACTTGCAGCATATTCAGTAGGTTCTGCACACCCTACGGCAGCACAAGCTATACGCCAACTTGGAAAAATGCTCCTTCAGCATGGATAGGGTCCATTACCTAGGTTACATCATTCATCAACATGGCATACATGTGGATCCAGCCAAGATCCAAGTCATCCGTGACTGGCTAGCCCCAACCACACTCACTGAGCTTCGGAGGTTCTTGGGCCTTGCCAATTTCTACCGCAGGTTTATGTTGGGATTCTCCCATATTGCATGCGCCCTTAGCCAAATAACCAAGGGTGGTGGTAAGGTGAAATTTGTGTGGGGTCAGCCCCAACAACAAGTGTTCGATGATTTGAAGCAGCGCTTGTGCTCAGCCCCAGTACTTTCACTACCAGACCTGCAGCAGCCCTTTGAGATTGAGACTGATGCTTCAGACTATGTTATGGGTATCGTTCTCATGCAGCATAGCCACCCCGTGGCCTATCATAGTGTGACACTATCAGATGTTGTCCATAAGTACCCTACTTATGACAAAGAAATGTACTCCATTGTGCAATCCTGCCACCAGTGGAGACATTACATTCTTGGGAGGGAGACAGTCATCCACATTGATCATAAGCCACTGCAGTTCATGCAGACACAAGGAAAATTGCAGAATGACCACCATCAAAAGTGGTCCACTTACTTGCAGCAATTCCACCTCAACATCAAGTATAAAACAGGAAGCACCAACCATGTCGTTGATTGCCTCAGTAGACTACCAGTCGCAGCAATAACCACAGTGCTAGACTCTTGCGGCCATGAGACCTCTGGATGGCCCCAACTCTATGAGACAGACCTGGACTTCGCCACCACCTACTAAATGTTGGGTGCAAAGGCAATTGTTGATAATTTCCATCTTCAGGATGGGTTGTTGTGTCGTCTAGGCCATATATGTGTTCCCTCAAGTGAGCGAGTGAAGATGATCTGGGAAGCCCACTATAGTCGGGTGGCAGGACACTTCGGCATCGAAAAGACAGTGGCGATGCTACAAAAACATTTCTACTGGCTGAAACTTCGACAGGAGGTCAGCAAGTATATCAGGTCTTGCACTACCTGCGCTATTGCCAAACCAATCACTAAGAAACACGACCTATACACCCCTCTTTGTACTCTTGACAGACCATGGGAACCCATCTCAATGGACTACATATCGGGCCTCCCGTCCACCAAGCGAGGAAATGACTGTGTTTTTGTGGTTGTTGATCGCTTTTCTAAGATGGAAATTATGGTTGCTTGCAAGAAGAGCATCACAGCAGAAGCCACTACCAAGATCTTCTTTGAACGAGTCTGGGTACATTTTGGAATCCCACAAACCATTGTCTCAGATTGGGATATTCAATTTCTCAGCACATTTTGGTCGAGCCTCTGGTCACTGCTGGACACCAATCTCACCAAATCCACGGCCTTCCACCCCCAGATAGACGGCCAAACCGAGGTCATAAATCGAATGATCATGCATGTCCTGTGCATGTATAACTCCAAAAACCCTTTCACATGGGATGAGAGTCTTCCCTATGTCCAGAAAAACTACAACCGAGCCCTGCATAGCTACACCGGCCATAGCCCCTTTCAGGTGGGGTTGGGATTCCAACCATTGGGTCCCATAGATGTTGCACTTCCCCTTGTGGTCACCTCAACTGACTCCTCTCCTGCTCCAACTGAGGCTAAAAAATCCACCTGATTCATTTAGAGGATCCAGCACATCTGCCAACAGGTTCAGGATATCATACAGAAGTCTAATGACAAGTACAAGCAGTGCCATGATCAACATCGGGTTCCACATAAGTTTCAGATGGGCGACAAAGTTTGGTTGCACTTGTAGAAAGAATGCCTTACAGGACCCCATCGGAAGCTTCACCCACTCTGTTACGGGCCATACACCATCACCAAGGTTGTGGGGGGTAATTATTTTGCGCTCAACATTCCTCCTTTCTTTGGCCTGCACCCAGTGTTCAACGTGGACCTCCTTCAGCCTTATTTCCCACCATTATTGGACACCTCAGATGTAGCAGAATAGCTGACACCAACAGAGATCAACCTTGACTGCATACAACAGGCATCCAGTGATCATATTGTGGACACACAAATCAAGGGCACTCGACAACAAAGGATCCATCTTTATCGAGTCGTCAAAGCAGGGCAGCTCCTACACCAAGGCAAGTGGCTCACCCGGGGCCAAATTCAGCAGAAATTTCCTCATCTGATGGGGAAGCTCAATGCAATGGAGACCATTACTTCCTAAGGATGGAGGATTGATCTATATGGATATCGGTGGCCACCCACCTTTTCCATATGGCTCAAAACAGCTTTCTAGCAATTTTGATAATTTACTGTTTTTAGCATTTTTTCGGGTCCTCAACTTTCGGAGTCGTTTTGAGGCCCTAAATGACGTTTTTTGGGGTATGTACGATGAAATTGTACAACTACTGTATTCCTCGGATAGATCTTTCCAATGGGATATCATACACCTAAAATGGAGATCATATGCAAAAGTTACAACCCCAGGAAGTTGATGTACTGACTTACCCAAATGGGGCCCACATGACTGTTGGCGCTTCATCTCCTAGGGTTAGGTTTTTGGATGTTTAGGGTTTTTGAAACTTCTGTTTATTGTAAAAAGGCCTTGAGAGCCTCATTGTAATCATCTTCTTGCGAATGAGCACAGTCGTCACATCTCTTCTCGGAGATAAGCCGCCACCATTCCAGCAAGCTTGTTTTCCACTGCATTTTACAGTTTCAAGTTATTTCCTTATTGAATAGAAAACCAAATTTACTGTATCTCTGTTATTCTGTGTTAAGCATATGGTAATAATCTGTAGTCATTTCGTTTTTCTCATAAAATTTGGATCATAGGATCCTCACCAACATCCCTCAATGTATGTATTATCCATCTAGGTCTCATGATAGGGCTGGAAGGGTCTAGATCCTCCTCTCCACATTAAGTCTTAACTCTTGATCGTTTCTCATCCTTCGGAGCCTACTTCTCCTTGTCCTCTTTCATTGTTGATGACTCCTTAGTACTCATATATGTTAAGTTCTCCTCTAACTTCACATCTCTACTTGTAATTGTCTTCCTCTACATTGGAATGAAGATCCTATAAGCCTTTGAGGTCTCATTGTACCCCACAAATATACCCTTTTTGCCTCAAGGCTCCAGCTTCATCCTCTTCTCCACTAGCACATGGATGTAAATTGGACAACCAAAGATCTTCAAATTTCATATATCTGACTTCACCCCTAAGAATTCCTCCTCCAGAATCTTGTCCCCCAATATCCTGTGAGGACTCATGTTATGAAAATACATTGTTGTATTACATTCCTCGGCCAAAAAAAAACATAAGCAACTCCTGACCATGTATCATATCCTTGGAAAAACTGATGATGGGCCGATTCTTTCTCTCTACAACCCCATTCTAATGAGGGGTGTATGAGACTATCATCTCCCTCTTGATCCTTGCCTTCTTGCAGAAATCCTTGAAGTCATTGGAGGTGTACTCTCCCCCATTATCTTACCTCAATACCTTAATCTTCATCCATGTATGGTTCTCTACCTTATTCATGAACTCTCTAAATCAACTGAATAACTCATCCCTAGTCTTCATAAAGATGATCCAGGTTTTCTTGGAAAAATCATTAATAAATGTCACATAGTATGATTATCCCTGTAATGATGCTACCGACATAGGCCCACTCACATATAAATGGATAATATCCAAGATCCCCTTGGACCTACTCACACTTCTTGGAAAAGTATCCTTGACATTATTTCCAAGTGCTCACCCTCTGCACACTCCTTGCTACTCAATACTAAACTCTGGAAGACTTGTAACAATCTCCCTCAGAATCGGTAATGCCATGTAGTATAGGTGTCCCAACCTCTTGTGCCACAACTCACATAGGTTTTTACTATTGTACCAAAGCCTGAAAAGGATTTCCTCTCAACCTGTATAAAGTTCCCTCTCTAACCCCAACGATCATTGTGATTTCTGGGCTAGATTTATCTAGATGTAGGAGTAACTTCTCTCTTTTAAAAGTGACAACAAAACACATGTCCTCCATAGTTGAGACTAAAATCAATTTTTTCTTCAAACCTAGTATGTAAATCACATCATGGGCATCTAATGAACCTCCTGACTCAAGATGAAACGTAACTCTTCCCTCTCCCTTCACTGCATACCTTGCATCATCACCAAGCTCCACCTGAACCTTTAAGTGTTTCTCCATCAGACTTCTCAATAGCTCTCGTGCCTCTTCCATATCACAAGATGCACCATTATCCAAGAACCAAGATCTCATTGTTGTTGTGCTAGTAGAAAGGCAAGAAATCATTGAGTAATGCTTATCACATTGTTTTTCAAAACCATCAAGCTACGTCTCTGTTGATCTTGTCGTCTGCTTATTTTCATTACCCTTCTTCTTCTTCTTCGAACATTGAGATGCATAATGTCCATTCTTATGACATTAAAAGCACTTTATTTTACGCAAGTCTTCCTTCTTACTTGGTTGTGATGATCCTCCATCACTATTACCCTTCTTACTTGGTTGTGATGATCCTCCATCACTATTACCCTTCTTACTAGAAATATATCCTTTTCCCTTCCTTGTCTTGTTGACAAGTGCCAAGTTTTCTTCACTACGTCCCTACTTGTTGCCTTTAGACTCCTCCCAAGTTTCTTCCTAGATGTAATCATGCCAAAGTCTCTGCCAATTTTGGATATTCTCTCGAGCACAAACTCCTTTGAAAAATGGTTCCCATGACTTGGGAAGTCCATTTAATGCCACATTTATGAGCTTTGTTTCCTTTGTTTTCTCCCCTATGGCTACAAGTTCATCACGCACATGTGTTATCCTCATGAGGAAGTTAGTAACATTATATGATCTAGACATCTTAATCGATCTGATTTATTCCTTAAGATCAGCTTCCTATTCATGTTCTTGCTTTGGAATAAACTTACCAAGGAATCAAACATCTTGTTGGTCATAGTCTTCTCATTTAGGTGAGGTATTAGATGATCCTTCACAAAATCTAGGAGGACTTTTTTTGCTTTGATCTCCTTCTTGTTGTGAGCATCTAAATTTGTCAGATATATCGGTAAAGTAATTGCTTTATCCACTAACTCCCAAAGGTTATACTCCTTCAACGCCAAAGTAACTCTTGTTTTCCAAGATAGGAAGTTGGATGATCCATCCAATATGTCTTCAACTCTCAACGGTGTTGTTGACATCCCTACGACCTGATAAACTGCCCTGGAAATAACCTATTGCTGGAAAATTGTTCATGTATTGATCTAGCTTCCCTTCAGAGCATGTGTTATGATACCATGTAGAAATTATTACTCCGACACCTAGGTACTTTTGTATCTAGTGATTTCCTTACTGCAATCACATTAGTATCTCACAAAACAATAATACACTATTGAAATATTCAACTCAATATCATGCAATGGAAGCATAAACTAGGAAACCAAATCAAGCACACATGAACACTAGAATTTTTGGGTAAATACCCTTGGAAAAATGACCCAGAATATATTTGTAGAAAAAAATGAATACAGATTATTATCAAAATATGCTTAACACAGAATAACAAATATACAATAAAATTGGTTTCTATTCAATAAGGAAATAAGTTGAAACTGTAAAATGCAGCGGAAACAAGCTTGCTAGAATGGTGGCGGCTTATCTCCGAGAAGAGATGTGACGGTCGTGCTCATTCGCAAGAAGATGATTATAATGAGGCTCTGAAGGATTTTTTACAATAAACAGGAATGTCAAAAACCCTAGACATCCAAAAACCCTAACCCTGGGAGATGAAGCGCCAAAAGTCATGTGGGCCCCATTTGGGTAAGTTAGTACATCAACTTCCCGAGGTCGTAACTTTTTCATACGATATTCACTTTAGGCGCATGATAGCTTATTAGAAATTTGTATCCGATGACTACACATTTTTTTGCTATCTATCAAAGGTCATTTTTATTGTCGTGAGCCCTAAAAAAAAACGTTGTTTAGGGCCTCAAAACGGCCTTGCAAATCAGGGACCAAAAAACTAGGGAAAAACTGCCAAACTGGAAAACTACCAAAATGAGCCAGTTGGAATAGGTCGGAGGCCACTGACAACCATATGAATCAATCCTCCCCCATTAGTAAGAAATGGTCTCCATTGCATTGATTTCCCCCATCAGATGAGGAAATTTTTGCTGAATTTGGCCCCGGGTAAGCCACTTGCCTTGGTGCAGAAGTTGTCCTGCTTTGACAACTCGATAAAGATGGATCATTTGCTCACAAGTTCCCTTGATCTATTTTTCCAAAATTTGATCACTGGATGCATGTTGTACGCAGTCGGGGTTGAGCTCTATTGATGTCAGTTGATCTTCTATCTCTGAGGCGTTCAATAATGGTGGGAAATATGGTTGAAGGATATCCACGTTGAACATTGGGTGCAAGCCAAGGAAATGAGGAATGTTGAGCTCGAAATAAATATCACCCAAAGCCTTGGTGATGGTGTACGGACCATAACAGACTGGGTGAAGCTTCCGATGGGGTCCTGTAAGGTTCTCTTTCTGCAAGTGTGAGAAAAAATTTTCACCCACCTAAAACTTATGTGGCACCCGGTGTTGATCATGGCGTTGATTGTACTTGTCATTGGACTTATGTAGGATATCCCGAACATGTTAGTGGATGTGTTGGATCTTCTCAATCAACTGGGTGGCTTTGTCAACTTCAATTGGAGCAGAATATGAGTCGGTCAAGGTGATCGCAAGGGGTAGTGCAACATCTATGGGACCCAATGGTTGGAATCCCAACCCCACCTGAAAGGGGCTATGGTCAGTTGAGCTATGTAGGGATTATTTGTAGCTATGTTGAACATAGGGGAGACTCTCATCCCATGTGCGAGGATGCTTGTAATTATACGTGCGCAGGATATGCATGATCATTCGATTTATGACCTCGATTTGGCCATCTGTCTGGGGGTGGAAGGTCGTGGATTTGGTGAGCTTGGGGTCCAGCAATGACCAGAGGCTTGACCAAAATGTGTTGAGAAATCGAATGTATTGATCTAAGACAATGGTTTGTAGGATTCCAAAATGTACCCACACTCATTCAAAGAAGATATTGGCAGTGGCCTCTGTTGTGATTCTCTTCTTGTAGGCCGCCAGGATCACCATCTTAGAAAAGTGATCCACAACCACAAAAACACAGTCATTTCCCCACTTGGTGGATGGGAGGCCCAACATGTAGTCCATTGATATGGATTCCCATGGTCTATCAGGAGTAGGAAGAGGGGTGTACAGGCCCTATTTCTTAGTGGTCGGTTTGGAAATCTCGTAGGCAGTGAAGGACCTGATATACTTGTTGACCTCATGTCGAAGTTTTGGCCAGTAGAAATGTTTATGCAAAATTGCCACTGTCTTTTCAACACCGAAGTGTCCTGCCACCTAACTGTAGTGTGCTTCCCAGATCAGCTTCACTCGCTCACTTGATGGAACGCAGATACGATCCGGACGGCATAACATCTCGTCCTAAAGATGGAAATTAGCTACAATTGCATTTGTTCCCAACATTTGGTAGGTGGTGGTGAAGTCTGAGCCTGTCTCATAGAGTTGGGACCATCCAGAGGTCTCATGGCCGCAATATTTTAGCATCGTGGTGAGTGTCATGACTAGAATTTTGCTGAGGCAATCAGTGACACAGTTGGTGCTTCTTGTTTTATACTTTATGTTGAGGTGGATTTCATGCAAGTACGTGGAACGCTTCTAATGGTAGTCATTATGTAATTTTCCTTGTGTCTGCATGAACTAAAGTGGCTTATGATTAGTGTGGATGATTGTCTCCTTCCCAAGAATGTAATGTCTCCACTAGTGGCAGGCTTTCACAATGGATTACATTTCTTTGTCGTAATTAGGGTACTTACAGAAAGCATCCCATAGTGTCTCACTATGATAGGCCATGGGGTGGTCGTGTTGATTGAGAATGGAGCCCACAGCATAGTCTAAAGAATATGTCTCGATCTCAAAGGGATGGTGCAGGTATGGTAGTGAAAGTATCGGGGATGAGCACAAGTAGTGCTTCAAATCATCGAACACTTGGTGTTGGGACTGACCCCACACAAATTTATGCTTACCAATAGCTCTGGTTACTTGGCTGAGGGCCCATGCAATATGGGAGAATCTCAACATGAACCTGTAGTAGAAATTGGCAAGGCCCAAGAATCTCTGAAGCTTAGTGAGTGTGGTTGGGGTTGGCTAGTCACGGATGACTTGGATTTTGGATAGATCCACATGTACACCATGTTGTTCAATGATGTAGCCTAGGTAATGGACCCTTACCATGTCGAAGGAGAATTTTTCCAAGTTGGCATAGAGATTTTGTTTCCGCAGGGTGTGCAGAACCTATTGAATATGCTGCAAGTGTTCTGCCCAAGTCTTGTTGTAAATGAGGATGTCATCCAAATACACCACTACAAAATTATTGGTGAATGGTCAAAGGATATCATCCATCATCCTCATGAAAGTGGCTGGAGCATTTGTCAAACCAAAGGGCATGACCAACCATTGAAAAAGACCTTCATTTTACTTGAAGGTGGTCTTCCATACATTTGTTTGTTCTATCAGGATCTGGTGGTAGCCAGACTTCAGATCAATCTTATTGAAGTATTTGGTCCATGTCAACTGATCAAGGAGGTCGTTGATTTGGGGAATCGGGTATCGATTTATGACTGTGATTTTATTCAGGGCTCGGTAATCAATGCAAAGTTGCAAGGTTCCATCTTTCTTATATACCAACACGATTGGGCTTCTGCAAGGCGATGAGTTGGGATGGATGTGCCCCTTGTGGAGAATTTCTTGGATCTACCACTTGATCTCCTCATTCTCTAACATAGAGCGGTGGTAGACTGTCCCATTGGGCAGCTATTATCGGACAAATCAGTAGGTGCGGACACTAGCAAATCTCCCTAGATCCACCTGGATCTAGAACAAAACAGGATAGGACACGACTCTTTCCCTAATTTGTAATCATTGAATCTACTAATAGGAAGGAATAAGTGGCATACCTTTATATCGCTTACTTAGGTCTCTGTTGTTCCCGCTTCGCTCCGGTGCTCTCATGAAGTCAAGTCCAAGACAACACAAACCAACCAAAGTGAAGATAGCAAAGTATATTCAATGTCAACTTATGCATATGATCAAGGAATTACACAATAAAGTAAGAGTGACTTTATGGGAAAGGGCCATGCCACTGTATCATATTAATTGAAAGTAGAATATACAACCTGATCGCCTTGATGTTGCAATATTCCTTTCAGTGACCCTTGGTTCCAACACACATAATTGCTCTATACTTGCATGAAGAAGATCCAATTCCTCTTGATAGACCAAAATAGAGCCTTCAAGCTTCTGTCCAAACAGAGTTCTTCACACAATTGTTTCACCAATTCTTCATTCAATCTTGCTTAACCTTTTCCATGAGAAACCTTTCAATATATAGGAGAAGGAGAGATGGTTACATGGATGAGTATGATCCCATCAAATCTGAGAAGTCAGTAGAATGACAACCATGTGAATGCCAACTCATTTTCTAGAAGATTCCCTTCTAGAACCCTCGAGACTTCTTCTCCTTTCCAAGATTAAAAACAGGTTCGCACCCTGTGTATGGAGCAGACTATGAGAATTTCACACCCTAAGTGTGGGTGGCTTGCGATAATGAGGGATTCTCGCACCCTAGACCATAGGCAGCCTTTGAACTCATCTTAAAAATATGTTTTTTGGAAGAAGATAGGAGCCATTTTTCTCAAGCAAAAATTCCTTGTTGGGAGCCTGAATACATCATTGTTAAGACATCACCAAAGTGACAAAAATCATGTGTAACAGCAGCGGTGCACCCGGGGTCAGATCGATGGGGTTCTTGACCTGCCAGTGCAGAGGTACCCCGGTAGGTGAGGAGAAGATATATGAGTATTATTCCATGACCTTATCCACTTTCTTCTGTTGTGTGGAGAGGTCAAACATGGAGACATTGGATGTGACTATGATTTTTTTCTCATTCTAAGAGAGAATCACGAAGAAGACAAACTTCCATGTCTGAGAGATGACCTTTATGCATTGCTTGGCAGAGATAAAGGAAATAGCATTGGGTGGGATTGCCTCGGGTATCCTGTACAATTTCTTGTTCAAAGTAATAATAACATTGTGAGAGATAGACTCATATACAGCATTACATTTCCATAAATATGGTTGGCCCAAAATAAAATTAAAAACTTTGAGAGCAGAAACATCACACAATACCTCGTCTTTGAAGGGCTTGATGTTGTATGACAGGCGGAATTGTTGGCTGACGTGGATTTCGCTTCCTTGGCGGAGCCATCCGATGGTGTAGGGATTCAGGTGCGGCATTGTTGACAGGGTGAGTCGCTTGAAAAATTTTGCTGAGATGAGGTTCTTCTAGATACCGTTATCAATGATGAAGTGCAATGGGGTACCCTTCACCCACATTTGTGAATGAAAAATGTGCTCTCCTTCATCTGGCTCATCTAGTTCACCAGGCTCGATCTTGGTGGTAGCAATGGTAGCACTGGGTTCTGCCTCTATGATCTGTCTCCCCTTTTCTGGTTCTGACTCAGAGTTGTAACCCGCATCCAGTTTAGAGGCTTTCACCTCATCCACCAATGATTGTTTCGAGGGGAAATCAGCAGTGTTATTTCAGGGGATCTTATGGAAGTCGCACCACTTCCCGGTATCTTTATTTGTATTTTTGGTGTCCTTCTTTTCTTGTGGCCTGGACTGGTTGTCCTGAGGCTTTCCTTCTTTTCTCTTTCATTTTTTTGGAGGGTTGGGGTCTCCCTTTCCTGTTTTTTTTTGTGAGGGTTTCCTAGGCCCAAATTGTTGTGTCTTTTTTTTGAACTTCTACTCGATTTTTACGGCATATCGGTAGTCCATGCCCAAGGATGAGATGTCCAGAAACTCCATTTCATCCAGGATGTATCTATGCAGACCATCGTGATACTTGAGCACCAGATGTCACTCTAAATCTTTGATACCCAGCTTTGTGTGCAATGTATGGAAGATATTTTTGAACTCGGGCACTGCTTGGTCTCTTTACTACTGCAGCGTGGTCCATTTTGTGTACAAGTCATCATAAATTCCAATAGGGTAGTATTTTTCCTTAATAGCATCCCTGAAGGACTCCCATGTGACTATGACTATAAATAATGAGGGTTCCTCTGTTTCCTTTTGCTCACGGAAAGTTTCCCACCAATCTTTGACATGGGGGATGGCTTTGAGGAGCTCAAAAGTAATTTTTTTTCTATTTGAGAAGTTATGGACGGAGAAATACCCTTCTAGCAGATTCAACCATTTGTCTACCACATCCACATCTATCTAACCTTCAAATATAGGAATATCAAAATTGATTTGTACCTTGAAGGGGGTGGCCCCTCCGTTTGAGGAATATGCGTCACCTGTTGGTAGCCACCGAAGGATTTGTGCAAAACTATCCATCATCGCATTCCTCTGCTGCGTGAGGGATTCCTTGAGAAACATTTTTAAGGGATATCTTGTCTCTTCGTATTTCTTTTCTTCTACCATCAGAGGTAATTTCGGCATGCGAAATATTTTTTCCTCAAGAGAAACAAGCTCGAGACCCAATTCTTTGTACCCTGACCTCATTGGGGACATGCATTAAGAATGACAAGGAGTAGACCGCTCTGATACCACTGATCCAAAATATATTTGCAGAATGAAATGAATACACATTATTATAAAAATATGCTTGACACAGATTAATAGATATACAGTAAAACTGGTTTATATTCAATAAGGAAATAAGATGAAACTATAAAATGCAGCGGAAACAAGCTTGCTAGAATGGTGGCGACTTATCTCTGAAAAGAGATGTGATGGTCACGCTCATTCACAATAATATGATTACAATGAGGCTCTAAAGGCCTTTTTACAATAAACAAGAATGTCAAAAACCCTAAACATCCAAAAAACCTAACCCTAGGAGATCAAGCACCAAAAGTCATATTGGCCCCATTTGGGTAAGTTAGTACATCAACTTCTCAGGGTAATAAATTTTGCATACGATATTCGTTTTAGGCGCACGATAGCCCATTGGAAAGGTCTATCCAAGGAATACACATTTTGGTGTTATCTATCAAAGGTCATTTTGACTCTGGCGAGCCCTAAAAATCGTTATTTAGGGCCTCAAAACAGCCCCGCAAGTCAGGGACCCAAAAACTAGGGAAAAAACTACCAAACTGGAAAAATACCAAAATGATCTAGTTGGAATAGGTGGGAGGCCACCGACATCCATCTAGATCAAAAAAACCCTGAGGAAAAACCAGTGTTGAGAACAGTTTTTTTATGCTAAAATCAGGTCTCCCATAACAAGGATAATCACCCACTAAGAGAAATACAACTGCAGACTAGCCCGGCAAGGGTTGGTATGTTGTACAATAAATTATGAAACACTTTATAGGCACCTGCGACTGTCTTTTCTGTGACCCGCGGATGTCTATGACTTTCCTCACTAAGACCTACATATGTTTGCAACTATCTCCTTTGTGACCCGCGGATATGTACGAAACGTTCGTACGACAAACTCTGTATAGTCCGACTCTTTCCTATGGATTTATTATGTTGAAACCCACTTGTGTATGCCTCTGTTCTCTCTTCTCCTTGACCTGTATTATCTATAGATTAAGGTCCTTCTTTACCTATCCAAGATCTTGAACCATATTCCTTTTGTGATCCAATACTCTGTGTTGATTCCCTCAACACCTATCAAGTCAGGTGTCTTTCTTCTTCACCCTATCCTTGCTTTTATAATCGTGAGTTACAATCTATTTCTAATCTCAAAAGTGATATGCAGTTGAGAATACTTCTCACACTCACTTTGAGATTTAGATTACATGTTGCATGCTAATTACTTTTAGCATGTTTCATAAATAACTCAATTAACTAATTACATAATTAATTAATAAAATAAATTTAATTTAATAATTCCTTTAACTAAAGAAAATTCAAGAGTAGAAGGATTTGGAAGATTTCCACACGTCTAGACACATACTTCTGTGCAAAAATCCATGTCTTATGCTACCACTAATGCCAATGGTGGTGGCCTTGGTAAGAATGGACAGGGGATTGTACATCCCATTCAATCTGTGATGAGACCAACAAAATTCGTACTTGGTTTTGTTGGGACTTCATTTCTAGTATCAATTTGTCTTGATATTTCTGTCGTTCAGACTCAATTTGTTCCATCACAAGAGTCCATCACACAAGATGACTAGGTGGTAGATCACTCCAGTTTCTGTCAGGGACTTTCTAGATATCTCTATATCACTACTATGGCACATTAGTTACTCATGTAGCCTTTATCTATTTAAAATTATTCACTCTTTGAGTGTGGAATACAGTTAATACAATTTCTCATTATTTCACTCCATTTTTTCTCTCTTCTTCTCGCCTTTGCAATTTCTATATGTTGTTTTGCTAGCTAGATATTTTGTGTAGGTATTCACCACATATTATAAAATTCCATATGGAGGATGTGCTAAGAAGTAAAATATTGTATTTGATTACCTTAAGAAAATAACAAGCCCCCACTGATGTTGAAAATAGATCCAAATGGGATGATAAAAATGATGAAGCACGTGGATTAATCGAAATTTATGTCTCTCATTATTTACAATTTCACCTTCAAGGAATTGATGACCCAAATAAATATTGGGATAATCTAAAAATCATATTTGGTAAACACAATTTGATTCGATCCAATTATCTTGAAAATCAGTTAATGGCTCTAAATCCCAATGATTTCCCTTGCATTCAAGATTATTTATCTAAGAACAAAACAATTATACTTTTACTTAATGAAAATAAAATAGATATGAAGGATAGTTGATGCATATATGTTATTATTTCTAAGCTTGGTAGTGCATATTTTGTCTATGTATCTACCTTTTATACCACCAGAGAAGCTCTAGGGGATTATTATCAAGATCTTACTGTTGATTCTTCTTGTGATTCTCTAATTAGAGAGAAAACTCTTTCATCTTGGAATGATCAACATTGTTGTAATCCTTGAGATGTTTTTGGCTAGGAAACTATGCCAAGGCATCCATAAAATTGATTTGTTTTTGTTTATGTTGATTTGTCCTAAAATAGAGTGCTTTGTTGCTTTATTCATGTCTGTATTACTAATCTTTAAATATTTAGAGATTAAAATTTGAAGGCAAATTTTCTATGTCTCAGACAATTGTATATTTTAAAGAATGAAAGCATAATGAAGGAAAACAAAGTTGAAAGGTGAAATAATGTATCTTTTGATAAACATTATTTAACTTTCAGATAGAAGAAACAATTACAAAAGATGTATCTTAACCAAAATATAATTTAAACATAAAGGAATATTTCATTTCTATTCAAAAAGGAATAATGAAATTTAAGAACATGTCTTCTTTATACTCACAGTATGGTCGAATAAATATATAACTTTTAAAGATACCTTTACGATGTGTGATAGTAGTTGTTTTACTAAAATATCACAGTCATGGTAGTAGATACATTCAAGAAGAATTTAGAAGCATGAAAATAACATTAAGAAAGAAGTCACATGAACTAAAACATATAAGTTTGAATCTCCAAAATTTACAGAATTTTATTAAAGATCTCTCAGGTCCAAAAATCCCCCTCCTTTCCATTGAGTTCTCATAAACATTTATACAAATAAGGTCAAATACAAAATGGTTATTTGATCCCTTTTCTTAGGCTATTCAAGTACAACAAAATCTTTGACTCCTAGAAAATAGGATAGTTGGAGGAGACAAATGTTGTTTTTCTTCAACTGCATTTGGTTATTCATTCTATCAACATTTGTGGAAGAATATTCCAAGTCTCATCTGAGGCATAACCGAATGATTTCATATTCATGAATGTGATATCTAACTCTAAGTATTTTTCATATGTAGGAGGATTTGAAAATAAGTTTTTATTTGCCAAAGAAGATTGAAGTCGTCTATGAGTATGTCTACAATGGTCTATCCTCGTAAAGTATCAGTCATTCCTTGAAATTTGTCCTATTTTCCTCTAACAAAAAACAAGATTTTTTTGTAAGTTTCATATGATAGAATCTTCCCTTTTTTATCTCAAGTTGAAGGTAACCCCATCTTTACTAAATTTTCAAATTTGTTTGTGAAGGATTCAACATTTCTCTTCACCATTTTTCATTTGTTTTGAGCTTGATATATCAGATTCCTCTTTGTCAAAATCCTTTCAGTTTCCATAACCATTGCAGTTATATCTATGATACCTTTGCTTGTCAATGTTTCTTTGGAATTGGAATTTAGGAACTTTATAATTTGAGTAGAAACTTGAGGTCTAGTTCCTAATTCATGAAATTATGTTTTGATAACATCATTTGATTCAATTGTTAACAACATCTCATCATCTATTATCTTGAAATAATCCCAAATATTTCCAACTTCATTGATGATTTCATCCCAAATGATATGGTTGGCCCCTATCAGACAGAGTCTGGCTGATAATTTTTTCTTCATTTTCTCCATATTTGTGAGAATCTTAGCTTTAAGTTTCTGATATAATGCAATAAGTTTATTCTTGTATTTTATTTCTCTATTTTGTGTTGAAATTATTTTCTTCAATTTATCAATTTCAACTTCCTTGATGTTCAGATCTACTAATGCTTTTGATAATCCTATTGTTGTATCTATTGATTCTTTTTTCTGTAATAGAAGATCCTCCTTTTAGAGTTTTAATCTGTTTGGAATACAAATCAATTTGTTCTTCCATCTGAATAATTTTCTTCAAAATTTGTTCCTTTTCAGCCTGGACTGCCTGTAGTTCTGGAGTCTGTACATGATCAATTCCTTGGATGTTAATCCTTTTCTTCAATGTATGGATCTTTGTGTCCTTTGTTTTTATTATTTCTTGTATAGATGCTTCATCTTTTAGATTAAATCCTAGGTCCATACCCATTGTTTCAACTCTTCTACTCTTATTTTCCTAGTTTTATTGGTCAGTTTTTCATTTTTGAGTTGAATCTCAAGCTTGTCATTTATGAATTGAAGCTTTTTTATTCCAAGATTTTCTATCATGACATATCTATTTATAATTTATGTTGTTTTTCTATGCAAGTCAAACTTATCATGTGGATGAAATACATTAATATCAATAGAAATGTTTGCCACCTTCTTATGTTCCTTTGGCTCCATGACTGCTATATACAACCATCCTTTCTCATAATCCAACGATGATATCATTTTGGTTTGAAATGGATCACGGTCATATATTTTTAGGAATAACATTATATTTAATCCTTGCACATGTTTTCCTAATATCCATGAAATGATGAACATAATCAATTTGTTTTGTTTGATTAGTACTCCCTGATTTTGTTTCACTTTGATCATTTGTACTCTTAGGATTATATGATGATGATACTTCCACAATCACAGTAGGTCCTTTGTTCATTGGTATTATTTCTTCCTGTAATTATGAATCTTCTTCTTCATCAGGTGCTTCCAAATTTTGTCTTTTAACTGATCCTTCTTCCTCTGTCTCTAAATCCTTTGAAGTTGATTCTGTAGTCTTTATTTTATATGTCTTCTCAAACTGTTGAGGGGTTTGTGTGACTGGAGAATTCAAAGGTTTCTCTAGAAAATTTTTGTGAACTTGAAAAATAATTTTTACCTCCACCCAGCTATCATGGTTGGTGCAAGATACCAGATATATAAAATATGCAGAACATAAATGAAATGCTAGAAATGATAGAATAACAGTAAAATATCCAGCATAATCTTCACAATACACAGAAATGATATACGAAATAGCAACAGAAACAACACTTTGATTCAGATAGCAATGTTCACAGGCCTCTTCGAGGGGGCAACCTCCAGTTGAGCAGCACTCTATTACAATAATCTCCAATCTAGGGTTTTCATACCCTCGACCCTTATTTATACTAAATGTGTCTATTAAGAGAAGAATATAGAGGAAGATCCTTCTAGAAGCAGAATCTTCTATTAGGTCTTCTTACATCTGCCTTATTCTATTTTATTGAAATGTCTTATTAATATTGACCTTTATTACATCTGAATCCATTGATCTACCTATGTGCGGGTTAGGACCTTAACATGTTCGCCCCCTTAAAAACATCCTTGTCCTTAAGGCTTGAGATGTGGAAACTGCTGCAGAATGGTAGTTGGTTCCCAAGTGGCATCTGCTGGAGTCATATCTTTCCACTGTACTAGCACTTCCTTGATGGTCCTTTGACGCAGGTGACGCTCCCACTGGTTCAAAACTGCTTCTGGTTGTAGCCAAATGGATCCTCCTTCAGCTAATTCTGGAAGGTTGGTTTGAATTTGGCACCTGGTTCCAATCACCTTCTTCAAGCATGAAACATGAAAAACAGGATGTAGCTTCGACTGACTGGGCAGAGCTAACTGATATGCAACTTGTCCCACACGCTTGCGAACTGTGTAAGGGCCATAAAATTTGGGTGCTAGCTTCTGACATTGCTCGGCCTTGAGGTAAGTTTGCTTATATGGTTGTAGTCTCAGAAACACCTGATCGCCTTCGAAAAATTGACGTTCAGAGCGACCTTGATCTGCTTGCTGCTTCATTCTATTATGGGCCATGACCAAGTGCTCTTTAAGGGTAAGAAGGATATCCTCTCAGACTGTAAGTGTTTGGTCAACCACCTGGACCTTCGAGGTACCCGGTAATTATGAGAGAACTGATGGTGGCTTCTGTCCATACACTGCTTCAAAAGGAGTCATGCGAGTGGATGTATGGTATGTAGTGTTGTACAACCATTCGGAAAGGGGTAACCATTGAGCCCACTAGTGTTGTTTTTCAGAGGCAAAGCACCTCAGATATGTTTCCAAACACTTGTTGACGACTTCCATTTGACCATCTGTCTAGGGATGATAAGTTGAGCTGAGATGCAATTGGGTACCTTGTAGCTTAAACAGTTCTTGCCAAAAATTGCTTGTGAAAGTTGGGTCTCGATCAGAAACAATAGAGTTGGGCATGCCATGAAGCTTGAAGACCTGATCCATGAAAATTTGAGCCACCATGGATGAAATGGGTGGTGAGAGCACATAAAAATGAGCATGCCGGAAAGGCGATCCACCACCCACCATTATGACTAATTTATTCCTGATTTGGGTAAGACGGTAAAACAATCCATAGAGATATCCCACCAAAAAGCAGGTGGAATGTCGAGGTGGTTGGAGGTTCGAAGATTTTTGTTTCTCCCTTGTTGTGTTGGGATATCTCACATTCAGCCACAAACTACGGATGTCATGTTTCATACCAACAGAGAAAAAAGAACGTTTGACTAGGTCCTATGTTTTGGTATTACAGGTGCTTGGCTGTGGTGTAGCATGAAGCTCAGAAGTACCATGGATTTGAGCTTGGATTTTACTTAAATACGAGGCCCTTTGTATCAAGCTCATCTTGGGCTAAGAGTACCATGGGAGCATGAGCTGTTCTGCAGTTTACGGTCGATGCTTGAACTTTTTTGGGGTCTTGAAAGCCATTCTGGTGCCTGACTTACGCATTGTCCAGACACAATATGGAAGAAAAAGGGATCAACCGTCTTCGCCGCTGAAGGACGATTACATCTGCCGCGACATTGTCTTTGCCCTTCTTGTATTAATCTCAAAATCATAACCAAAGAGCTTAGTGACCCATTTTTGTTGCTCTGGAGGAAATGCATTGTTCGAGAGAGAAAGAAGTACTTGAGGCTTTGATGGTTGGTCTTAATTTGGAATCGTTTCCCAAGAGATAAGGGCAGCCATATGTTCGCGGCATGCAGAGTCGCCAACATTTCTTTTTTCTGCAGTTGGTTTTGCCGGATTCTTTTCGGGCGGTTGTTTGCTGATGAATGCCAAAGTCGACCCTCTTGCATGGGGCATGCCAATTCCTTTCCACGGTATTAGCATTCCAACACAAATGTCTTTAATGAAGTCGAGGAAGGGCGAGCAGGTGGTGCACATGGCGAATACTTCAAGGTTTGAAAAGCTTGAAGAAGGCTGGCAGGGTCCAGTGAAAGGAGTTCTTTTGAGGAAGCATGAGAGGTGTTGCAATCTTTCATAGTTCTTAACGAACTGCGATAATACCTTGTGAGACCCCAAAATCCATGCAAGATTTTGAGAATCTTTGGAGTGCGGCAAGTCTTGCATAGCTTCAATCGTTTGGGTCCCGCCGTATCCTTTCCACCGAGATGACCATTATTCTACTTTGGATGCACCAAAGCACATTTGGACTATTTAGGGAAAGATAGTTGCTAAGAGAGTAGGATAACGATCCACATGAGTAAGATGGTTTGTCCATGTCTTTCTATATATGAGGATATCATCAAGAAAACTAAGACAAATGGCGAGGAGAAAGGCGGAAGACATGGTTCATAAGACTCTGAAAGGTGGAGGGGGAATTACACAAACAAAGGTTTTTGTTAGTCATGACCAAGAACTCGTAGTAGCCCTCATGAGTGTGAAAGGTTGTCTTAGAAATGCCGGTTCAATGCATTATCTAGTGATGATGGCGGCGAAGATCAAGTTTGTGGTGGTAGAGCCACTCGATTCGTGAGGAGGTCATCAATGGCAGGGAATGGGAAATTTGTCTTTGATGGTTAGTTTGTTGAGGGAAAAAAAGTAAGGAAACATGCACAAAGAACCTTATTTATTATATGGCAATACAGGAGAGGGTAAGGGCTACATTACTAGAGACGGTATTTCAATGATGGGAGTTCTTGGACCATTTCAATTCATTATTTTGTGCAAGGAGGGTGATATGGGCCGATATATTTGGGAAACTTCACGGGATGAGAATGGAGTGATCATGGACACCGTGGGAAGGAGGAGTCCTTGGGGAGTGAAAGAGCGTTTGATGTCTAGAAAGGAGGGCTTGGAGGAGGTCTTGGGGCGCAGGTGGGATCTCGGTGGCTTGTATGCATAGTGAGTTAGGCTATGACACCCGAATGACCTTTTTTTTTTTAGCAATTTTTTCCATGCGATGAGGACTGATGATTTGAGGAGAACCCAGCGGTGATGCCTTGAAATTTATGTTTGTGGCCTCCTTGGTCAATATGCATGGTTAAATGCGAAAATCCATGAGAATGGGACCCGAGGTTCATAGCCATTCGACACCAACACAATGTCGCAGCTTTGCAATGTCAATGAAAACATATATGGGATTTGAGGTTGTAGTCCTGCCTATTTAGGCACGGCATACGCCACATTTCATAGAACCACCATTAGCAATCATGGTTGGAAATTATTAATGACATGGATGTAGAAATGAGTTTGCCAAATCTTGTGAAATAAAATTGGCCAGTGATGCCACTATCAACCAAGATGATGACCTTCGGTGCTTGATGTAACCGATTAGCTTGAGGGTTTGGGGAGAGAAGCCCGGTGCTTAGGAAGCGTGAGGGATATGATTGGTTCCGCCGGAGTGGAAGGAGGTTTATTCCAGTTTCTAGTGACTTTCGGCGGAAGTGTCATCATGGAATCTTCTTGAATATCACCAGGTGGCGCAAGAGATTTTGTTCCTTGACTGTGGCACAGGAAATATTGTCCCACAATTATAATAGAGGCCTTTGAGTTGGTGTTGAACCATTTCATCCCTAGTCAATATTTGGATCTTTAATGCCGTGGATGGAGTTGTGGGGTTTACTGGTTTGGGGTGCAGGATAAAGGAAGGCTTACGGTTTTTTTAGAGGAAACAATTTGTTGTGCTAACAGCTTTTGGTAGCCTCCACCCAAGTAGTAGGTTGAGCCATGAGGACATGGCCCTAATCTCCTCCTTGAGAACACTGATAAAACACTCTCGAAAAAAGCATTAGTCATACCCTACGTTGAAAATTTAGGCGGCTCAAATCATTTATGGAGTCTTGAATGTGCTGATTGCTTCAATGGTACATAACGGCCTAAATGTTTGGTGTCGGTGTCAAAGCGTTCATAGAGCTTCGGCAACAAATTGGGTCCCAGAAATGTAATCCTTGGCCGGAAGTTTTTCTCCATTGCATTTCAGTTCTCCAGTCCTGAATGGAGAACACCATCTGGGAGTTGTAAAGTCATATGTAATGTTGTAGAGAGAAATAATGTTCCATTTGTGTGACCCAACGGTGGAGTCACGAGCCATCAAATTTGGTTACATCCACCCTTGGGCGTGTATCCCTTTGAAAGTGATGTGGTTGAAAGAATGGGAAGAAGTTTCACCTTTAGTCTTTTTTAGGTGCATCATCTAAAGGAGAGTCATCGAGAGGATTTTGAGTTTGGTGTAGAGTGATAGAAAGACATATTCAAGTTCATTTTTTGACTTACGCCATTGCGGACTTCACGACTACATTTACGGATGCATTTTATGGAGGCATTTATAGGAGGCATCAAGAACTTAAAAATTATGAGTTGTTTCCACTTCTTTATTTGGGTCTTAAAGGAAACTAGATTCCAAGGTGTTGATCGAGAATCTAGTTCTTGGCTTCTGGTATGGGCCATGATAATGGGTTAACTGGAAAGGGAGCGGACGGGGTCAAAATTTTTGCAGAAAAATGATATGGATGAGTGTGACAAGAGGAAAGAAATGAGTCTAATGGAATAGGTCTCAAATAATGGTGAAAAAATAGAATAGGTGGGGTGGTGCTGCCGAAAATTATATGGATGAATGTGACAAAGGGGAAAGAGATTGATCTAATGGAATAGGTCTCAAATAATGGTAGAAAAAAAATTTTCCGGACTTTTCTGATTGCAGGGGTTATACTTTGGTTTTGAAGAATGTTGTGAGTATTTAGAAATCCCAAATTAGACAGAGGAAATTATTTACTATAAAAGCAGGATCGCAGCGTCAATAGATCTCGTTTAAAATTTGTTTATGTTATTTGTTTATATTCCCAAGGGTTAGGTATTCAAGGGTTCTCTGAGGAGGTTTGCCTTGTACTATATCTCTGATATACATCACGAGAGGTTCCAACGGTAGTACTAGGCCCAATATCTGAGGGCACTAACTAAGGATGAGCCGTTACCATAGGTGGTACCTGACTACTGGTACTAGAGAGCATTATCCAGAGTGTTGTTCTCGGTGACACTATAGTAGTCTGGTGGTAGATAGGTTTATCTAAAGAGGATTTCAAGTAATCTAGGTCGATCCATACAGGTGTTATCTGATGCGCTAACACTCAAAGGGGTATAGCGGGGGTTACAAAGGGTGTACTTGAGGATATGCGCTTAAGAACCACTTGTATTTCTAACGTGAATCCCACCTCAACCCACAGCGGGTTTATGCAAATGCGCTTGACAGGATCTCTGTGGCTTAAAGGCAGCGGGAATATGTCTCTACACGAAAAAAAAATACCACAATTTAGCAAGGAAAGTGCTCGATACCACTTGCAAGATACGGATATATAAAATGTCTGAGCAATGAAATGTTAAGTGACAGAATAACAATAAAATATCCGACATAATCTTCACAATAACACAAAAAATGATACCGAGAAATAGCAACCGAAACAACACTTTGATTCAGATGGCAATGTTCACGGGCCTCTTGAGGGCAACCTCAGTCGGCGGTGCTGCATTACGATAATCTCCCAACTAGGGTTTTCATACCCTCGACCCTTGTTATATCTCTTCGAGGGGGCAACCTCCAGTCGAGCAGTGCTCTGTTACAATAATCTCCAAGCTAGGGTTTTCATACCCTCGACCCTTATTTATACTAAATGTGTCTATTAAGAGAAGCATCTAGAGGAAGATCCTTCTAGAAGCGGAAGATTCTATTAGGTCTTCTTACATCCACCTTATTCTATTTTATTGAAAGGTCTTATCAATATTGACCTTTATTACATCCGAATCCATTGATCTACCTATGTGTGGGTTAGGACCTTAACAGTTGGCCAACAACTCTACCTGTGCTTTATGTTGATGTTGATAAGGACTTTGTCCATGTGAGATTCTTTTTAAGGAAATCATTGAACAAGATTCGTACTTCCATGGCTCTCCTTTTTGAAATCCCATAATTAAAAGAATATTTGTTGTCACCTGCAATGTTGATCTGGAATTGACAATAAAAGGTCATACCTCTTTCTTTAATTTAAAACTAGCCTTGTATTTCCTTGATACAAAATGAATATCATTAGAATTCATTCTTTGTCTAATGAACTCTAGTGAAAAGGTTTTGGGCATTAAGAAAGTGGGTATAATAAAAGGTCAAAGATTAGAGCCATAAACTCTGATTTCAGTGAAGTTCTCAAAGATATACAAATCTCCCACTCTCTTATCTGGGCTCAACTGTAATAATGTTTTTCATTCAGGAAAGATTATGGGGTGGATTTCATTATATATGATCCAATAATATTTATACATAAATTGGTCAATATATTCTGAAAAAACCAACATTCAGGGGCTTCTTCCTAATTAGTGAGGTCCAATGGATGACTGAAGTTGGGTTACCAATCTCATCTTCATTTTTTATTCCACAATGTGTAAAATGATAGGTTTAAGAAAACAAAAATATATGAACAAGGTAAGATTGGTACTTGAAACTTCTAAGAGACTCAAATTCTAATAATTGATAATGAATATAATCATCTAGGAATTGGGAGTAATTAAATTTGTTCACGGATTTGGTTGTATTTGGACAAATTGATATCATAATTCCCAACACAAACTCATCAACCACTAGGTCATTATCTTTTCCCAAAATTACAGAGATCATGGAGATAAATTTTCTTAGGATTTTTGGGAACAAGATCGACTCAAGAACAACATTCTCTGCAGGGGTATCAAGAATCTTGCATAGAAATGTTTCTAAAATGGAAATTATTTCTTCAGGTTTTAATTCTCTAAAACATTTTTCCATTACAAATTCATTTAATATTTCAATATCGGGGTTTAATGGCCACCTTAACATTTCAACAATGGATTCAGGAACTAATTTGATGAGAACAGACCCATCCTTGGAAATTATGACTCTCTTGGAGGAAATGTAGTTTGAGGCGCACCAAACCACAAACTCAGGAAAATCATACACTTGGGGCACCAAAAACTTTGTTAAATCAGATTCCCAGGGGTGGTAGTGGTCAACTAGGTCCGTAAAATTTTGGTTAGCCTACTTGTGTAACTCAAAAGCATCAAATGATAGGACATAATCAAATATATCCTTGTCTTTGTCAACCAAATATTCCTCTTTAGTAATTAAAGTTTTTTTAGCTTTAACGGGCTGAGAAGACTCCATTTTGAACAACAACAACAGGAAGAGTTAAACGAAACTCGAATTACCCATGGAGAGACCTGGTTAGAAAAATATTTGGACTAGAACGACAATGGAAGATGGTGTTGGAATTCTTTACCCGATGCTCAATCTCTTAGTTAAAGATAAAAAAACAATTTTACCTTCGTCCCCTTTCTAAAAAAACAATTGAATACGTGGCAGATTTTTCTTAGGGAAGGATTCATTTAAAACGAAATAAAATTCGACCTTTGCCTCTTGTTGACGTCATAGGAGACATGTGTCTATTGCATGCCAATTGCATGGGGTCGGGCATGGTTAGGATAACCACAATTTGGGGGGGGCACAGACTCTAGATGCACGACACGTCAAAAGTGTTTTAACTTGGGTTGAGCTTCACGACCCCCCTCACTTGTGTTATCCATCGGGTGGGGGGGAGATTAGTTGTGGACCATTGATCAAGGAGCTACGAATGATCTACAAACAAACATGCACTTTATTAATTGGACTCTATAAAAATTTATAATAAAATTAAAATAATATAAAATTGAACTTCAATTAAAGTTTCTAATAAACTTTAATACTAATTTTTTATTAATTAATTTACCTTAAACACTAAGAAAAGACTATAAAAATTAACACCAGATTTATTTAAATCAACGTATAAACCTATGTAAAGTTAGAATAATTTAAAATTTGTAGGAATTTTAAATTTTAATCTAACTTTTTTACCTCGTACATCGAGAACTAGAAACTTAAACATAAAATCTAAACACCTAAATTATATTTCCAATTGTATAAAAATTTAGGCTATGTTATAACAAACACTACAGGTACATATAAAAAATTCTTAGCGGCACAGCAAAAAGATAAAACCAAGAATCCAAAGAAGAAAAAACATCGCAACAATAACAAGAAAAACAAGGGTCCCAAACCCTCTCAACCATCTTCTACTACCAATGGTGACAAATGAACAAAATAAAAAAGTAAGAAGATTAACATGCATTGTAATTTTTGTGGATGAGATGGTCATATGTAGTCTAAATGTTTTAAAATGATGGAGGCCTTAGAAGAATCAATGAAGAAACACAATTTTCATATCGATTTGTCTTCTTCTTCTATCTCTTCTTCTCATGGGCATGCACTTGTTGTTTCTCGTTTCTCCTTCAATGCAACCCATTTTTTTTGCTATTAATGAATGTAACACAAAAAAAAAAAATGGTGATGATAGATCTCTTAGTAATGCAAGGTCTAGAACAGTTCAATTAGATTATGGTCATTTCAATGATGTATTATGTGTTCCAAGTCTTTCCTACAACCTTCTCTCAGTATATAAAATCGTTCATTCAAGTGAAGGTAAAACAATAGAGTTTTCACCTCACCAAGTTGTAACCAAGGATTTAAAAGATCTTAAGCATGTGCTAGCCACTAGAATTCTTGATCATATTACCAGGTTGTACAAATTTGACAACTTTGGGTCATCATATTTTCCATCAGTTTTTATTTCTCATAGTGATGACTTGATCAAACTTTGGCATGAATGGTTTTGTCATCTAAACTATCGCTCATTGCAACAACTATGTAATCAAAATATGGTGACTAGTATTCCTATTCTTTCTTGCAGAGATGGTGTTTGTGCCATCTTTGTTCTCAGAAACATCATCAGGAAATTTTTGACAAACATGCTTCTTGGCATGCCTCGTCCCCCTTGCATATTGTTCATAGTGATTTGTGTGATCCACTTCCTTCTCCTTCTTTCTTTAAGTTCAAGTACTTCTTAAATTTAATTGATGACTTCTCCATATGCACTTGGGTTTATTTCTTTAAACTTAGAAGTGAAGTTTTTGACATATTTTTGGTCTACAATTCTCTTGTAGAAAAATAGTCTCGACATCAGTTTCAGAGGTTAAGAACATATAATGGAGTAAAATATGTGAACAACAAATTTTCAAGTTATTGCACTGCACAGGGGCCAATTCAGATGTAAAATATTGTTCTATATACACCACAACAAAATGGTGTTGTTGAGATAAAGAATCACACATTAAAGGAAATGGATAATCGTATGATCCAATCTAAGGGATTAAGTCTTCATTATTAAGTGGGAGAAATCAATTGTACAAATTACATAGTAAATTGCACTCCCACGTAGGCTTTAAAAAATATAACACTAGAAGAAGCATGGACTAAAATTAAGCCATATGTAAGTCACTTCCATGCATTTGGTAATGAAGCATGGGTTCAAATTCCTGATGAGACAAGGAAAGAATTATAGCCTAAAAGTGAAAACTACATTTTTATTGGATATTTTGAAGATGTCAAAGGTTACAGACTTCTTCAACCTCATTCCAATGAAATAATTATTAGAATAGATGTTAAGTTTGATGGAAATGTCTTATCCTATGAGTCTAATTCAGTATTTGTGCCATCTTTGGCATATGTGCCATCTTCTCTTCCCAAATTTTCTGTCAATGATTCTACTATGGTTTCTTCTTCAAATGGTGATAGTGAGGATGAAAATCCACCTCCACCTACTCACCTTCCTCCATATGAGTTCATTGAACATGAAACTACACTAGAATTCCATTGAACATGAACTTGCACCAACACCACCACTTCCCATATGGATTTTCTCAACAGAAGAAGCAATTGGTGATCTTTCCAGTGATCCTATAGATCATCATCATACACATTCATAATTCCAGCAAGCCTCCTCTCTTTTGGCTCAAGTTCCAGAGACTCGTTATCCAAACACATTTCAAAATATTTTGGCCATCCAAATTGGGGCACAACAATGAATGAAGAATAGTGTTCCTTAACGGAAAACGATAGTTGGGATCTTGTACCTCTTTCAAAAGGAAGAATTTTTTTCTAATATAAATGGGTATAAAAAACTAAGTATGCATCAAATGGAAGTGTTGAAAGACATAAGGCTTGGTTAGTTTCTAAAGGATTCTCTCGAGTTGGAGGAATTTACTACAATGAAACCTTTTCCCTAGTAGCAAAAATGAATTCCATCTGCCTTGTTCTAGCCCTTGTTTCCTCACATAGATGGGAAGTCAATTAGATGGATGTTAAATATGCATTCTTGCATGGGGATCTGTAAGAATAAATCTATATGGAACATCCTCCTGACGATGTTTAGAATGAATCCATCCTTGTTTGTTTCTTTAAGAAATCTATCTATGTCTTAAGAAAGCTTCTTGAGCTTGGTATGCTAAAATGGATAGCTTTCTTCTTGAAACTAATTTTTCTAGATGTCATTTTTACCCCAATGTCTATACCAAGAAATTAGGAAGCCATCTCATAATATTTTTTCTTTATGTTGATGACCTTATCCTTACTAGTAGTGACCCTAAAATTTTAACCCATGTGAAATCCATCCTTATAAAGAAATTTGAAATGACAGACTTAAGTTATTTGCAGTATTTCCTTGGCCTCCAAGTATTCAAATTAAGGAACGAACTTCCCTTTCCGAGTCTAAGTATGCATTTTACCTTCTTTGTCGTATTCACATGGAATATTGTAAACCAACCACTTCTCCCTTATAGTATGGAATCAAAACTTCTACCACCTATACTACTTATGCAGTCAATGCCACATTGTACCATCAATTAGTTGGTAGCCTCTTATATTTGACTCATACTTGTCCTGTTATTTCCTTTGTTGTTGGTCTTGTTTCTTGATATATGAAAATACACCATGAAATCCATTGGAAAGAAAAACAAAAAGACACTTCGGTGTATCCTGAGTATAGTTCAATTTGGGATACATTACAGTTCATAGGGGACTCCTTTGTTGGTTGGTTTCATTGATCTGAGGGCCCTATTGATTGAAATTATACTACAGGTTATGTTTTCAACCTTAATTATGGACATGTCACTTGGGCTTGTAAGAAACAACAAGTTATTAATATTTCTTCAATAGAAGCAGAGTACCATGTATCAGTTAATACAAGTAAAAAAACATTTTGCTTCGAAAGATCCTTTTAGAGTTTGGATTTCAGCAGCAGCATCTGACCACCCTCAGGTGAAATAATTAGAGTGTCATAAAGCTCGCCAAGGATCTATTTCAAAATTAGCACATCAAACACATTGAGCTAAAAATGAACTTCATCAGAAAGCTCATTCATTATTGAGGTCTTGAAGTGCTCTTTTGCCATGCAAAAGATCAAGTTGCAGACATTTTTACAAAGTCTCTTACATAAGTGAAGTTCTCCAAACTTTGATCTATGTTAGGCGTTTAGGAAGTTGTCATTAAGGGGGGATAGGCTCTAATGCCTCCTTCCTTATCCTATTGTGTCACCTTTGTAAATCCTTCAATCCTATCCCAAGTTTTTCTTAAGGGAGGATGCTAGGATATTTAGACACTTAGGAGTTAGTTAAGATCAACTTGGTCTAATGTGTTTTTATGTAAAAGTATGTTTCTTTAGTATGCATTTGTAGTTATGTAATATGACGGTCACGATATGTTATAGACATAGAATAATCTGACAGCTCATAGTCTCCTCAATATTAACGACTATATTGATCTATGGATTAACACCCAATTGGTCCATGATGTCTATTTAAAGAGCATGGAGGTTAATTTTCCAATGATTGATTGTGATAAACTCACTGGTAAAATATTTTTATTTTGCATTAATATATTGCCTCGGGTGGCCACACTAGTTGGGGTCGTGGAATTTTTCCTTCTTATAGCATTTTAACCACTCAAAGAAATTGGTGTTATGATATTTTATCTAATCATGTGAATGGTTTCTTAAGTTATTCATCTTGTGCGGGAATACCTTGTTTTGTCAAACATAGGATATGCACATGCAATGGAAGAGAACTCTTGGAACAAATTCAAGTGTAACAATGAGTGCTTAGCAACAAATTTGGGTGCAACCATGGCCTAAGGAAGCCTCCTTGATAAATTATACTTTGATATGATAGGGACTTGTCTAATATTTTTCCTTTACTGCAAAAAATTGAATTTGTCCTCTGAAATTAACTTCTACAATGAATCTTAAGTACAGACAATGTTGTAGGGCATTGATATCCAGCTTCAATTTGAAGTTTCATGTCCACCAAAAAGAGCCTCCACCTTCTCTCATGTCAACCAAATCTAAGTGCAAATACATCCCTTTTATCTTCATGTGTAGAGTGTAACTATCACTATTTTTTTTCTTCTTCCCATCTTACTAAACCTATATTGTTAGTATTATCATTATTATCCTTATGGGCGAGCTCAAGTGATTGAGTTCTTTGAGATTCGTATAATAGGTCTTGGGATTGATCCCCCAAGTTGGATACCTCTATTGTAGGCCTCACTTAATGTCCCCACTAGGTAAAGTGTTGTAATTATTGCCGACGTGTTTACACTAGGCACCAACTGCAAAATGTGGGGAATTCAATGGGATTTCCAACAATGTTTTCCTTGGAATAAAAGTACTATCACTGGTGTCTTTTCTTATTTCAATAATTGAAGCACAAGGCCTCTTCACACAGCAGAAGCAAGTGGAAAATATCGTGGAATAATATAAATACAGCTTATCCTCATCCACTGAGGTGTCGTTGCACTGTCAGGTCAAGCATTCAATAGATCTAACCTTGTTGCACCTCTACCCAATGGGCAGGTCTATCACAGCTCTCTAATAGAAAATGAGGAAATCAAGCGACAGATCCAAGAGTTGATTCAAAAGGGGCACATCTGACATATCTCCTCACCCTACGGGAACCCAATTGTACTCGTGCAGAATAAAGATGGGACTTAGCAGCCCTGCATTGATTACAAGGCCCTAAACAAAATCACAGTCAGAAACTATTACCCAATTCCCCGAATTGATGACCTTCTTAACCAGCTCAAGGGAGATATGTTTTTTAGTAATATTGACCTAAAGTATGGATACCACCATGTTCCAATAGAACAGACTGATGTATGGAAAATTGCTTTCAAGTACAAAGAATGTGTTTTCAAATGGCTAGTCATTCCCTTTGGTTTGAAAAATGATCCAAAAACTTTCATGAGATTGATGGTAGATATAGTGCATCCTTTCACCAATTATTTTGTGGTGGTATATCTAGATGATATCCTCATCTTTAGCAAGAATTGGGAAGAACACTTGTAGCATATTCAACAGATACTTCACACTCTGGGACAACACAAACTATATGTTAACTTGGAAAAATGCTCCTTAGGAATGAATAGGATCTAATACCTAGGCTACATTGTTGATGAGCATGGTGTGCATATGGATCCATCCAAGATCCAACTCATTTTTGATTGGCCAGCCCCGACAACACTAATCTAGATTGGAATTTTCTTACGACTTGCCAACTTCTATCACAGGTTCATGTTGGGATTCTCCCATATTACATGGGCCCTCACCCAAGTGACTAAGGGTGGTGGATAGGAAAATTTCTTGTGGGGAAATTCACAACAACAAGAGTTCGATTACTTGAAACATCGCTTGTGCTCAGCTCCAGTACTCTCCTTACCCGATTTGCAACAACCTTTTTATATTAACATAGTTACCAACTTAATGAGAAATGTGACCTCAAAACGAGAACTCTAGCCCTTAAAAACCATATTTTTGCATTAAAAACATCAAAATCAACACCCAAATCAAAAAGTGGTGCTATCGGTAGCACTATTTTTTGTAACTCGGTCAAAATTACATCTTTTTTCAAGCATGGGCCTAAAGGATCAAATGGATGCTCAAACAAACTTTAAAATCAACCCCCAAATAAAAAAGTGGTGCTACCGGTATCACCATTTTTTGTAACTGGGTTAAAATTACAACTTTTTTCAAGCATGGGTGTTGGCACAGGGGCAGACCCAAGTTTCAACGCTACTAGATCGCACCAACAAATCCCTAACTACTGGCCCTTTCGGAAACACCTGCGAAGCAAATGAAGTCTCACCCAAGGTAGAGGCAGGGTTGGTTGCAGGACTCAAATGTCTGCAACCTTAGCTGGGACACAGATCTGTGATTATATCGCTTATAGAGAACTTAGCATCGATTATCCATCAATATTCAGTCCTTATTATACTTCGCAGATCGCACAGAGCATCACAGTAGTCACTTAGATCTAAGGTAACTTAGCACTTAGCAACAGTAAACAAGTTAGATCCCGTAGTTCAGCAATAAGTATCTTCATACATATCAAATATACTATGTATACCTATCTAATAAGCACAAAGCATAAATATATCCATATAAATATATCAAATCACTTAGAAAAAGCAGAGAGAAGCACAACAAGTCAAGGCACAAAGCATAACACACAGATTTACATGGTTCACCCCCACCCTGAGGCTACGTCCACCAACTCGTCTTCTATATTATTGTCAGCCAATCAGTTACAAGCACAAAGCCATAGGAACCCTTATTTCACACAGGACAGAAGATCTGCGCAGCCTGCTAGATCCTTCTTCCTTGCCTTGCAGCACAAAGCCTTCTATATCCTCACACAGGGACTTTCACTAAGCTCTGCAAGTCTATATAGAATACACAAAGCTCTAGATCATACAGATCCCTTCTTGGCACTTAGCCTATATCACATAGATACAATACAATTCCCCCTACTGTATGTACTACATTCCTATATGTCTATTTATACATACAAAATGGGCCTAAGCATGGGTAAACCCACGGGCCGACATCCCTTTCCCATCACATATTCCCAAAACCAAAAAACGGACCTGAAAGTGGGCCGAGATCCCTTGATCTCTTCTTCATCTGGTGCTCCATCTTCGACAGGCTTTTGAAGTCCCAAAAACGGTCAAATATGACCAAGTAACTTCAAAACTTGGTCAAGGGCCAACAGGCCCCCAACACTCACCTGTGACTCATCCCAAGTCACTCTAGTCTGATCAATTCTTCCTCGAATGCCTCGAGCTTGGCTCGAGTTGCTTCAACCTGCTGCAATGCTACTACTTCTTGCTCAGTGAACTCCTGAATGAGTGCATCATTGACTGGTCCTTCTAGGCGTTGTTATGCTGCAGTCACAACTTGTTCAAGTTATACTCCTTGGATTTCAACTTCAGTGAACAGTTGGCATGCCTTCTCTTGCACTGGTTGAAGTCATTGAGATAGTTCCATCACCTTGGTCTGGATCGTGTGGATCTGTTGTTGGGTCATGAGTTTCTCTGGAAATCTCTTCATTCTCTCGATTGGTGACAAGGCCTTTAGTTGTGCCTGTAATGTATCTGCATGTTGCTTCACTTCTTGGAGTTGTGACTCTGATGCTTGTAAATCTAGATTCTCTGTGAGGTTTTCATATGTCTGAGTGGAGCTCAGTTGCTTGCACTTCAAGGAAAGGGCTTTCATTCTGCCAACTGCGCTGCGAGCAGTTGCCTCGATTAGGTCTCTGATTTCTTGAGGGGTCTCGGGCATAGTACAAAGTTCCAGGTCTGTGATGCATTGTTGAAGCTGTTGAATCACTTCTTCGAGTTGTGCCACCTGTTGTGGAATTCATTCTTCAGCTTTCACTTCTATGAAGGTCACCGAGCGAAGTGCTCTGCTGACCATTTCCTTTAATTCTAGCTTCTCTGCGATCAACTGCTCCTTTCTCTGTTGTAGCTCTACTTTCTCGTTGTCCCACTATGCTTGAAGAGAAAGTTTTTCTCATTCGGAAGCACTGTGTTTCTCAACAAGTACTCCCTGTACCTGTGTCAAATCCTTGATGGCTTGCCTTATCTCCTCTTGAGCTCGTCGAAGGTGAGCTTCAACTTTATCGGTGATCTACTGAAATTGAGCTGGCTCATCTCCTCGTTCTATTGTTTTTGTTGTCAGAGGCGCAGTGGAGACTACGCGGATAGACTGGAGTGCATGTTGCACTCCTTGGATTTCAATATCAATGTGATTACACATCTACTCCTGCTTCTCTAATACCTCATGTGAAGCATCGTTCATAGTTGCAATGATGAAATTAAAATCATCCAATGTGAGGGTAGCCCGCATCTTGGTTACAGGGGTTCTAGGTTTCTTCCGGGAGTAATATTTCAGAGCCAAAACCTACCTTTTCTTCAACAAGTCCTCTTCGTCCCTAGGCACTGGTACTTTACCTTTCTTTTGTTCAATTTTTTCACCTTCGATCTCTTTTCCATCACCCCCTTCGTCTGGTGAAATGGATGCATTCCTCACAGATGTGTTGTCTACATCATGAACCTCTTCAGGCTTCTTCGTCTTGATTGGTCCGGGTGTATTTTGTGCAACTTCTGGGCTATCTACATTAGACAAATCCTTAGGGTTGGATGGAATAAGGAGGTCCTTCGACCATTCCTTAGTGATTTCTTCTAAGTATTCCTTTGTTAGCTTGTAATATGACTGCAAATTCTACTTGTGCTCATAAGCGCGCATTGTTATACAAATGAAGTGGCAATCCCCGTTGAACTTCATTAAGGGCCCAAACCTATGGAGGGTATTTGGGGTCATCTGGGGCTCGAACTGGATGGCTTGTTTCAACTAGTTGTAGTACGTATGGAAGATGGCATTGGAATGCCACTCCTTTTTCATATCATTAGAGTACCATTATAGTGTACAAAACTTCGTGGCCAGAGGTTCGAAGGTCTCAATGTCAGGGAAGGTCGCACCTTCCGACATTTCCCATGCAATGAATGCAATTAGGATGAGAAGCCAGCTAAAGTGGAACTCATGCCCTTGGTCTTGCACTTCTCTACAATCAAGCTCTAGCTGGTTTACAAGGTACTGTGCCCAATTCATCTGTAGTCCCTCAGCGCACTTTCCTGCAAGGTCAATTACGAATCGAGTCACTTGGGTGGGCCGATTCTTGTGAACTATCTTGCCTATGATCAGCTGATATGTGAGGCGCACTACACCATTATGGATAGAGGTTACCTTGTAAACTCGCATTCCCTTCTCGACATATCTATAAGTCTCTTTGATTCTCTACACTAATGCTTGATCAAGAGTCTTTCCAGGGTAAAAATCATGTGGGTCAGGGCCATGCATGCTCAGCCCTGTGATTTGATTGATCAAGGTCGGATCCACAGTGATGTGATGGTTCAACCATAAGTAACCTTTGTGATAGCACGACAGTAGTAACTTTACACATGCATTCACCTCCTGATGTTGTCTGAAGTGCGGGATCTTCATCACATTGAGCAGTGTGGACTGCACGAGGTTCGGGGTCCATGGTTGTGGGATAATCTTAGAATTTTTTCCTTTAGTTCTGGTCAGATACTTATGAAAGGTGAGCATGATGTAAGCCTTCATGTCACCAAGGTTTAAGTCATTGAACTTCAACGCTGTGAGATTATCCTCGTTGGCTCAAACTGCGCGTATCCCTTTCGGTAGGTACGTCGTGACCAAAGCATAGTCAAAATATTTGGGCATGTTGTCTTGATTGATGGTGCTTCTTAGAGGGGGTAGGTAGGCAGATAGAATGATTGAAATCAGCTTGGCATTCGCAATGTCATCTCTGTGCTTCATTCTTATCTCTCTCGCAATTTTGGAAGTTCCTTCTCTGCGAGTAGTCGATGGGGAAGCTTGGACTCCTCGTGTTGATGATGCTTGCACACCTGCAGACATCCTTCTTTCCGACATGATTTTCTCAATCCTAAGATCAGCAAGTACTTCCTTCGTAGATTCTTCAAGTACGCTAAGCTCTTCAGACATACGCGCTCGAGATAAATTATCGGGGTCACAATGATCTCATACACTGCTCGGGAATGAACAGCGAGGGTGCGATGATCACTGTATACACTTGCTAGTCTGTGGGATTCAAATTCTCAGTTGGAAAAAGTGTTCTTCAGTCATGGCGCGATGAGATAAATAGGCGATCTTGGCAACGGTTTTCTTTGCAATGGGTATGAGCCTTATTAATTTGTGTTCTGTCTATTATGGCATGGTTTAACGGTCTAGTGATGAGCCATCAATGCTTTTTGATCCATTCGGAGTGGCAGTCAAATGGGTATATCAGCCTCTAACGGCTATATTTCTTCACCACAGTGAAGTGGCCTATGTCGTTGTTCTGATATCTCGGTGAAGTTCAAATTCTGCAAGTTTTCCTTCTGCAAGGTACCCTCGAGAACCTGCTATAACCTTTTAATCTTAGCCTTCTTCTTACTTATATTTCTAGCCTTCTTCCCCATGAGCTTCATCTAGGTGGTTGTTTCCTCATTCTGATTCTTATTTTCCTTGGACATAGTCACTTCATGCTGTTGATATTCTTTCCTAAGACTCAGGGGTAGTAATTCTATATCTGAGACAGATACTTCAATCTTCTGAGTCCTCTAATGTTCTTGCAGTTTTGATATATGGGCTTCTAGTGTCAAATAGCTTTCATTTGTTCTCCTTCTCTTCAATCAACTGCGTGATCCTTCTGGTCATGAAATATTTTAGCTCTTGTCTCTGTTGTTGTAATACCTTTTATTCTTCCTTCTTTCTGGCTTGATCTCTCTCAATCCAAGGTTTTCCAAGTAACATAGTAAATGGGGTGCTATCCTCAATAAACTTGATAATCTCAAAATCTTCTTTTGTCAAAGTTCCATTGACATTCATAGATATCTGAGTGAGCCTTCCATAGAGGTTCACCAGTTTTCCTATGAATAGTCCTATTCCTCCTAATGAAGGGGTCATATTAGGCTTCCCTATGGCTTCCCAAGTTCTTTCTAGCATAATATTCACTGGTGTTTATTCATCAAGGACAGAGTCAATGTCGAAGTCTCATATTCTTTCTTCAATGCATTCTTTTTCTTTAAAGATCTTTAGTAGCCTAACATGTCAGTGATCGTTCAAGGTGTCTTTCATCTGCAGCAATATCCTTTTTTATTCTTGCTGGGGTTCTACTATTTATGGATCTGCCTTAGGGTTTTCTTCATTCAGATTCATTCTTTCGAGCTTAGCAATCATTCTAGGGAAATCCAATACTTCATGGTCTAAAGATTTGCAACAAAGGCAACTAGGTCTTCCACCAGGGCATTCCTTAGCTAGATGTCTCGGTCTTCTGCAACTGTAACATAATGTTAATCCTCTCTTCCTTTTAAATGATCCCCAACTTATTCTATACTGCGCACTAGGATCATGGTAGCTAGTCTGCAAAAATTATTTCTAGGATCTTGCATCCATTTGTTAGTCCAAACATTCTTTCTATGCATAGGTATAACATATCTATCACTATTCTTATCAGATCTATTCATATCAATCTTTCTTTCATCTATCAAAGCCCTAGTTTTCAAGCTAGGACAGAATCTATCAAACATACCTAGATCCATACTCTAGAAACAAAAAATTTCACTTATTTTACTTATATAGAGCACAAAGCTTCCAGATCTAAGACCTTTTAACTATTCTTACCTTTATTAGAGCACAGAGTTTACAGATCTTACTTATTTTCTGCAGATCTAACCTCTCTTCTTCAGAAACTTCCACTTTTACCTTTCTTAGAGAACAAAGCGTTCAGTTCTCGCTTTTTTTTTCTTCAGATCTGTCCTTCCTTTCTTTAGCACAGAGCTTTTCAAATCAGGTGGATTACCATGCACTAGGGAACAGATCCACGCATAGAGCTCCCATAGTTTCAGGATGAATCTTTGCACAAAGATTCTTCTTCCTCAGTTCCCAACAATCACAGTTTCAGGTCTCGGCAACGAAACCATTTGTTGGCACAGGGGCAGACCCAGGGTTCAACACTACAAGAGGCACCAAAAAATCCCTAACTATCGGCCCTTTCAGCAACACCTACGAAGATGATGAAGTCTCGCCCGAGGTAGAGGCAGGGGTGGTTGCAGGACTCAAATGTCTGCAACCTTAGTTGGTACATAGATCTGTGATTATATCACTTATAGATCACTTAGCATCGATTATCCATCAATATTCAGTCCTTATTATACTTCGCAGATAGCACAGAGCATCGCAATAGTCACTTAGATCTAAGGTAACTTAGCACTTAGAAACAGTAAACAAGTCAGATCTAGTAGTTCAGCAATAAGTATCTTCATACATATCAGATCTACTATTTATACCTATATAATAAGCACAAAGCATAAATATATCCATCTAAATATATCAAAGCACTTAGAAAAAGCAGAGAGAAACACAACAAGTCAAGGCACAAAGCATAACACACAGATTTACGTGGTTCACCCCCACCCTGGGGCTACGTCCACCAACTCTTCTTCTATATTATCGTCATCCAATCGGTTACAAGCACAAATTCGTAGGAACCCTTACTTCGCATAGGACAGAAGATCTGCGCAGCCCGCTAGATCCTTCTTCCTTGCCTTTCAGCACAAATCCTTTTATATCCTCATACAGGGACTTGCACTAAGATCTGTAAGTCTATACAGAATACACAAAGCTCTGGATCACACAGATCCCTTCTTGGCACTTATCCTATATCACATAGATACAATACAATCCCCCATCTCTACTAGATGCCTATATGTCTATTTATACATACAAAATGGGCCTAAGAGTGGGTAAACCCACGGGCCGACATCCCTTTCCCATTACATATTCCAAAAACCCAAAAAGGGACCCGAAAGTGGGCCAAGATCCCTTGATCTCTGCTTCAACTGGCGTTCCATCTTCAAAAGGTTTTCGAAGTCCCAAAAATGGTCAAATATGACCAAGTAACTTCAAAACTTGGTCAAGGGCCAACAATGGGCTTAAAGGATAAAATTGTTGCTCAAAAAAACTCTAAAATCAAGCCGCCAAAACGTGGTGCTACTGATAGCACCAATTTTTCTAACTGGGTCAAAATTACAACTTGTTTAGAGCATGAATTTAAAACATAAAATAGTTGCTTACAAAAACCTTAAAATCAACACCTAAATAAAAACATGACGCTACCTAAAGCAAAATGTTTTTTATAAACGTTAAAATTACAGCTAATTACGACCTAATTCAAACTGTGGCCTTGACAACAAATCCCTACACAAATAAAAAACCCAAAATTGGATCCTAAATGGTCACTTGAAAATTTATTTACTAAATCACATCTCGGAAATCACTACAGCTGATGGTACAGTCTCCAAAGGTTTTCCTCAAATAAAGGCAGCAGCATAAACTCATTTTCAGAATCTCTACTCAGAGGATGGGACAGGAAATGAAAGGGTATTCATCAACTTCCTTTCCCATATGCCTCATATTGTCAGTAATGAGATCAACACAAGTTTCTTGAAACCTTTCATTGAGGAGGAAATCAGCAAGGTTGTTTGGGACATGGAATCCGACAAAGCCCCGAGCCCTAATGGATTTTCCATACACTTCTACAAAGGTTGTTGGATAATTATCAAGCCAGATTTACTGAGAATGGTTAAAGATTTTCAACAAAAGGCCAAGGTGGGAGGCAGCACCAACTCCACTTTTCTTTCCTTAATCCCTAAAGAAGTCAACCCGGTCTCTTTTGACAGATTCAGACTTATCTCCCTGTGCAACGCCTCCTACAAAATCCTCTCGAAGATGCTGGAAAATAGACTAAAACGCATGCCTGGATAGATCATTTCCCCCACCTAAGGGGGTTTCGTCAAAGGAAGGCATATCCTGGATAATTTGATTCTTTTACAAGAAGCCATTCATTCAAGCCTGCGGAGGAAGGAGCAAGGAATACTTATCAATCTTGACATGGCCAACGCCTTCAATCGGGTCAAGCAATATTTTTTGTACAAAGTGCTACTCTCTTATGTTTTTAGTTCGGAATTTGTAAATCTGATCAAAGCCTACATAGACAAGCCCTGGATCGCCCCTCTAGTAAATGGTCAGCCTGCTAATTACTTTCAACCATCAAGAGGGATAAGGCAAGGTTGGTCGCTATCCCCTTTCCTGTACATTCTAATGATAGACTCTCTGAGTAGAAAACCAATAGCTGAAAGGAAAGTCGGGGAAATTCTGGGCATTCGACTAGTGAAAGGATCAGAACCAATCAACCATGTGTTGTTTGTTGATGATTCCATTCTGCTGGGAGGAGCTTCCCTTCAAATAGAAAGGGCTTTCAATGATATTATTCAAAGCTTTTGTTTCATCTTAAGAGTGATGGTCAACAAAATAAAGAGTGTTGTGTATGGCTGGAACATGAATGAGCAAACCATTCATAGAATTGCTCATATCTTAGGCTTTACAGGATTTGTTTCCTGGGACAAAATCAAGTATCTAGGTCTTCCTCTAACGCTGGGAGCAAACAAATCCTCGCTATGGATGAAATTCATCAGCAAATTCAAATCTAAAATTGTAGCATGGGGAGGACAATGGCTTAACAACGTTGGAAAACTTATTCTCATCAAAGAATTTTTACTTCCCTCCCTTTATATCAGGCCTCCTTTCTTCTTGCTCCAAAGGCGATCACAGAGAAGATCTCGAAGCTTATCAGAGACTTCCTTTGGTGAGGAGGTAAAGGAAACCAAAGTAAGTTTCATTTAGTCAGTTGGGACATTGTAAAATGTCCGAAGAGAGAAGGAGGACTCCAAATAAGAGACCTAGGTCTGGCCAATATCATCTTAGGAGGTAAATTCCTATGGCAATTCTATTCCAATAGAAGTCACCCTGTCAGCCTGCTCCTCCGGAAGAAGTATCTCAAAGGAACTTCATTGAGAAATTTTCTAAATGATAATACCCCCAAAGGCACCCCGCTATGGAACCTTTGTAGAAAAGGTCTTGAATTCTTTAAAAAACAAATTTTCAGAGTCCCCGGGAATGGAAAAATAACTATGCTCTAGACAGATAGCATAATGGGAAAACCACCTTTGGAAAATGCATTGGAACTAGCATAAATTCATGTGTGGCTTTCCCAGCTTGGGATCATAAGTCTAGAATATATCTCGGCATGGGATAGAGATGTTTTCTGGGTGGATCGGGTATTCCCTGACCTACCAGCGCATCTTCTCCACCAGAAACACCTCCTCCTCGAAGAGTTCAAAGGGTCTTCTCCTGTAAGCCTTCATGTGGCCGATTGCTGGAGATGGGGGAACACAGGACTGTACATAGTCACCCAAGGCCACTCCACTTTACAAGTCCAACAACCTCCTCTCCTCAATCCTGCAATCTGGAAGCAAGTCTAGGACAGTTATGGCCTCCCAAAAATGAATTTTTTCACCTAGGTGCTCCTTCACTGGTGCGTGCTAACTGGAGAAAATCTAGAAAAACAGGGCATCCATGGGCCTCACAGATGCATCTTATGCAGAATGGCCTCGAAAAATTTAGATCACCTCTTCATGGATTGCCCTTTTTCCCAATCAGTTTGGACACACGCGCTTCAAGGCCTCAAGGTGATCGCACCCTCTCAGATCGTAGTCAACACTCTTTTTGGATCTTGGTAATACCAGTATCCAAGGGTGATAAATTATAAATCAATGTGGAACTGTATCTGGTCTTCCATCCCCAAGTTCATCTACTGGAAGATTTGGCTCACAAGAAACGATCTTATTTTTAACAATACAGCTCACACACCTCAGATGGTAGCAGCCATAGCCAAGGCTTATCTGCTGGAAGCACTGAACAATCACTCAGAAAATCTTGACACCTCTCTCACTCCAGAGGAGAGAAACTGGATGGGAACCCTCTTGACTCATGGAAAGATGAATATTCTAGCCCGTCCATCTTCAAATCCCTCTTGGCGCATAAGAACTCTGGATGAAGAATTCCAATCCTGGTGGAGAAAGAAAAATAAGGTAACAATCTTCTTCGATGGCGCCTCGAAAGGGAATCCTAGGACTGCAGGAGCTGGAGGAATTATCTATTCCCACGATGGTTCCCGCGAAGACAGCTTCAATTGGGGGTTAGGGAAAAGAAAAAATAACCAGGCCGAAATACTTGGGCTATTAAAAGGATGCCATATTGACCAGGAATATGAAAACAAAGCTCTTCAAGTCTTTGGCGACTCAAAAATTTTGATAAAAATTGTAAACTTGAAGGAGCATTTCGTCAATCTAGCTCTCAACAAGACTCTTCAGAGACTTCGGGGTTCTTTACAAAGCTTCGCTTCCTTTGATATTTATCACATCCTCCGCAACTCAAACAAATAAGTAGACAAAAAGGAAAATGAGGGATGCATCTTGCCTCAAGGAGTTTACAGAAAAAATGATGAGGCACCTGGGTATAGTCCCATTCCGTAAATGCAAGGCTCAGTACCATGCAAAAGCAAGAAAAGATTAGTTTGTTTAATGGAAAGAGAGACAAAGACTATCTGTAATTCTGGTTGATTAGGCCTCAGCCCAACTGCCTCCTCTATCAATAAAATATAAACGTTTCAGTTAAAAAAAAAAAGTAAATGGTAAAAAATATTTTTAAGATTGAAAGAACTATGGAAAAATGACTAAAAACACCGTTGAAAAAAAAATTGAAAATTTTGAAAATAGATGAAAAATAAGCATTAAAAAAAATATTGTGGAAATATTATGGATCGGAAATTTTAAAATATCAAAATCCCGTTTAAAAAGGGAGGGGGGTGCTACCGGTAGCACCATTTTTAAAAACGAGGTAAAAAATGTGACCCTTGAAAAAACAAGAACTCGGCAAAGTTCTCGTTAAGTTGGTAATATTGTTTATTGAGACCAACTCCACTGACCATGTTGTGGGCATAGTTCTCACTTAACACAGTCATCCAGTGGCATATCATAGTGAGTCAATGTCATATTTCATCTATAAGTACCCCACCTATGACAAATAAATGTATTCCATTGTACAATCATGCTGACAATGGAAGCACTACATTGTATGGAAGGATACAGTCATCCACAATGATCACAAGCCTATGTAGTTCATGCAGACATAAGGTAACTTGCAGAATGACCACCATCAAAAGTGGTCCACATAATTATAGTAGAACCATCTCAACATCAAATATAAGACAGGGAGAACCAATCATGTCGTTGACTGCCTCAGTCGACTTCCAAATGCACCCTTAACCATAGTGCTCCACTCTAGTGGACATGAGGCATCCTAGTGGCCCCAACACTACAAGAGAGATCCTGACTTCGCTACCACTTACTAGATGTTGGGCACAAGAGTCATTGTCATTGAATTTCACCTTCAGGATGGACTATTATTCCATCTAGGCCACCTTTGTATTCCTTCAAGCGAGAGTGCGAAGATGATTTGGGAAGCTCACTATAGTCATGTGGAAGTACATTTTGGCATGGAAACGACTGTGGTAGTACTACAGAAGAATTTCTATTGGTTGAAACTTCATCAGGATGTCAACAAGTATATCAAGTCTTACACTACCTATGCCATTGTCAAACCAACCACTAAGAAGCAAGGCCTATACATCCTTCTTCCTACTCCCAACAGGTCATGGGAATCCATCTCGATGGACTACATGTCAGGCCTTCCTTCAACCAAACAGGAAAATGACTGTGTTTTTGTGGTGGTTGATCGGTTTTCTAGGATGGTCATCCTAAGAAACTGTAAGAAGAATATCATAATGGAGGATGTTGTCAAGATCTTCTTCGAACGGGTGTGGGTACACTTCAAGATACCATAGATCATCATTTAAAATCGGGACAGTAGGTTCCTAAGCAAATTTTGGTCCATCCGCTGGTCATTGTTGGAAACCAAGCTCACCAAACCCATCACCTTCCACCCCCAAACTGATGGCAAGAAAATGGTCATCAACAAAATCATCGGGCATATCTTTCACATCTACAACTCCAAACATCCATGCACATGGGATGAGAGTCTCCACTATGTTCAACACAGCTACAATAGAGCCCTTCGTAGCTCGACCGACCATGGTCCCTTTCAAGTGGGATTGGGATTTCAACCATTGGGTCCCATTGATGTCGTGCTACCCCTTGCATCCACACAGACATAATCATCTCATGCTCAATCTTAGGCCGAAAAATCCACCAAATTTATTGAACATATTCATCACATCCAACAATGGTTCCATGATATTATACAGAAAGTCAATGCTAAGTACAAATAATGCCATGATCAACACCAAGTGTGACACAAGTTTCAGGTGGGAGACAAGGTCCAGTTGCATTTTCAAAAAGAGCACCTTACAAGACCCCATCGAAAGCTCCATACACTTTGTTATGGACCTTAAACCATCACCAAGGTTGTGGGTGAAAATTATTTTTTAGCTAAGTATTCCTCCCTTCCTTGGCTTGCACCTAGTGTTCAATGTGGACCTCCTTTGACCATACTTCCCACCATTATTGGACACATCGAATATCGCAGAGCAGTGCACACTGATAGAGATCAACCCTGACTGCATGGAACATGAATCCATTGATTAGATAAAGGACACACAGATTAAGGCCACTCGCCAACAAAGGATACAACTTTATCGGGTTATCAAAGTAGGGTAGTTCCTACACCAATGCAAGTGGCTCACCTGGGGCTAAGTTCAGCATAAATTTTCCCATCCGATTGGGGCACTCAACACAATGGAAACCATTGATTCCTAATGGGAGAGGACTAATCCAAGTGGATATCGGTGGCCACCCACCTATTCCACTGGCTCAAAGAACAGTTTTTGTTTTGGCAGTTTTTTATAGTATTTCGGGTCCCAAACTTTTGGGGCCATTTTGAGGCCCTAAACGATGTTTTTTTTTATCAGCAACGCCCACCACATTTTATTTGCCAGATGTTGGGTTGAACTAAATGTGTACTCCTCATTTATTACTTTCCAACAGTGTATTGAAATACCCAAACGGAGATCATATGCAAACGGTATTCCCTATAGAATTCGACATATCAACTACCCCCATCGAGGCCCACAAATATTTTGGTGTTTCATCTCTTGGAGTTATGGTTTTGGATATTTAGGGTTTTCTCATTTGTTTTTTATGTTAAAAATGCCTTTGGAGCCTCATTGTATTCATCTTCTTGTGAATCAGCATAGTCCTCACATCTCTTCTCAAATATAAGCTACCTCCATTCGAACAAGTTTGTTTCAGTCTGCATTTTTATAGTTTCAACGGGTTCTCTTTATTAATAGAAGTAAAGTTTTACTTTATCTCTATGTGCTTCTTTGCTATACATATGTATTTCATTTTGTTTCATTTATGAACCTGAATCAGTGGTATCAGAGCTATCTTCTCTTTATTTATTTCTTTGTGCATGTCCCCAATGAGGTCAGGGTATAATGAGTTAGGACTCGAAGTTGTTGATCCCTTGCAAGACCATTCCTGCCAATCACAACAGCCTCCCATGGAAGAAAAAAAAGAGAGACAATGGAACAGGAGATCCTTTTAAATTATTTCTCGAGGAAGCCCTCGCACTACAAAGGAATATGATGATGGATATATTTGCACATATGCTTCAACGACTACCAACAGGTGATGCATCTTCATTAAGTGGCCACTTTGGAGACCCTGCCCCCTTCAAGTTACAAGTCAATTTTGATATCCCCTTGTTTCAAGGCCACATACTAAGATGTGGATGTTGTAAATAAATGGTTTAATTTGCTAGAAGGTTATTTTTTGGTCCATAATTTTTTCGATAGAGAAAATATTACCTTTTCACTCCTTATGGTTGTCCCCCAAGTCAAGAATTGGTTGGAGACTTACTGTGAGCAAAAGGGCACTGAGGAATCTGCAATATTTTCGGTCGCACCCACTTGAGATTCTTTCAGGGATTCCAATAAGGAACAATAATACCTTGTTGGAAGTTACAATGACCAATATACGAGATGGACCACACTACGAAAGGAAAGGGACCAGACAGTACCATATTTCAAAAATAGCTTCCATACCTTGCACACCAAGTTGGGTATCAAATAATATGAACGACATATGGTGCTAAAGTACCATGGTTATATACATAGATACACCCAAATGAAAATGGATTTTTTGGAAATCTCATCACTGGGCACGGATTATCAATATGTTGTCAAAATTGAGGAGAAATTTAAATAGAAGAAGCGGGAGTTTGAATCTGCAAATTCTTCACGACAGAAGTAGGGAAAAGACGGCCCCAACCCATGGAAAAAATGGCAGAGCAAGGATGGACCCCTTCAGGACAACCAGTCCAATTTGAAAATAAAGAAATGTAATGAGAAGATGAATAAATACATTGGGAAGTGGCGTGAATTCCATAAAATCTCCTGGCATAACACAAATAAATATCACTAGAAGAAATCGTTGGTGGCTGAGATGAAAGCCTCAAAGTCAGAGGAAGGTTTCGACTCTGAATCAAATACAAACAAGGGGAAGTAGATCATTGATGCATAACCCAGTGCCATTGTCGCTACCACCAAGGTCCATCCAAGTGAACAAGAAGAACTGGAGGAAGGTGTACACCTTTTTCACTTGCAGATATGGGTGAAGGGTGCTCCATTGCATTTCATTGTCGATAGTGGAATTCAAAATAACCTGATCTCAGAAGAGGTCATCGAGCAGATCAACTTGTTGGAGACACCACACTTGTATCCCTACACCCTCAGGTGGCTCCTCCAAGGAAAATATCCCTACATCACCCAACAATGTGATTTTCCCTATGGCATCAAGCCCTTCAAGGATGAGGTATTGTTTGGTATTTCCCCCCTTGAAATTTGTGATATTTTTTTAGCCCAACCATACTTGTAGAAACAACTTATTTTATATGAGTCTATACCTCACAGTGTTATTATTACTTTGGGAAGAAAATTGTACATGATACCAGAGGTAGCTCAGCCTACCACCATTTCTTTGATCTTTGCTAAGCAATGAAGGAAGGTCATTTCTTAGACCGGGAAATTTGTCTTCTTCTTGATTCTCTCTCAAAGTGAACAGAAATTCGCACCCACATCCATGGATTTTGCACATGGCCTCTCCATGCAGCAAAATCAGGTGGAAAAGATCCTGGAAGAATACAAAGACATCTTCTCTTCACCCACCGGGGTACAGCTACACTTTCATGTCAATCATTCAATTGATCTAAGCCTCGGTGCACCTCTACCCAATGGACTAGTCTATCACCACTCTCTAATGGAAAATGACGAAATCAAGCGAGAATCCAAGAGATGCTTCAAAAGGGGCACATCTGACCCAGCTCCTCACCCTACGAGAGCCCAATTGTACTCGTGCAGAATAAATATGGGACCTCGCGACTTTGCATTGATTACAAGGCTCTAAACAAAATCACAGTCGGGAACCGATACCCAATTCTCTGAATTGACGACCTTCTTGACTAGCTCAAGGGAGCCAAGTTTTTTCAATAAAATTGACCTGAAGTCTAGCTACCACCAGGTTCCAATAAAACATATTTATGTGTGGAAGACTGCTTTCAAGTCCAAATAATGTCTTTTCGAATGGCTATTTGTGCCCTTTGGTTTGAAAAATTCTCCAAAAACTTTCATGAGATTGATGGATGATATATTGCAGTCTTTCACCAATTCTTTTGTGGTGGTATATATGGATGATATCCTCATCTTCAGCGAGAATTGGGCAGAACACTTGCAACATATTCAGCAGATCCTTCACACTCTGCAAACAACACAAGCTATATTCTAACTTGGAAAAATGCTCTTTCGGAATGAATAGGGTCTAATACCTAGGATACATTATTGATGAGAATGGTGTGCATGTGGATCCATCCAAGATCCAAGTCATTTGTGACAGGCCAGCCCCGACCACACTAACCGAGCTTCGAATTTTCTTACTTGCCAACTTCTATCGCAAGTTCATGTTGGGATTCTCCCATATTGCATGGGCCCTCGACCAAGTGACCAAGGGTGGTGGCAAGGAAAATTTCATGTGGGGGAAGTCACAACAGAAAGTGTTCGATGATCTTAAACATCACTTGTGCTCAACTCTATTACTCTCCTTACCCGATCTACAGCAACCTTTTGATATTGAGACTGATGCCTCAGAATATGTCATTGGTGCAGTTCTCACTCAGCATGGTCATCCAGTGGCATATCATAGTGAAACACTATCATATTTCATCTATAAGTACCCCACATATGACAACGTAATGTATTTTGTTGGCACAAGGGCAGACCCAGGGTTCAACGCTCAAGAGCACACCAACAAATCCCTAACTACCGGCTCTTTCGGCAACACCTGCAAAGCAGATGAACTCTCACCCAAGGTAGAGGCAGGGGTGGTTGAAAGATTCAAGTGTCTGCAACCTTATCTGGGACACAAATCTGTGATTATATCATTTACAGAGCACTTAGCATCGATCATTCATCAATTGTCAACCCTTATTATACTTCCCAGATAGCACAGAGAATCACAGTGTACACTTAGATCTACATTATTTAAGCACTTAATCATCCTCATACACATAAAATATAACAATCATATATATCTAAGAAGCACAGAGCATGAGTGGATATATCAAAGCACATATCATAAGAAAAGATAAACACATTGAATCAAAGAAGAGAACATAACACACAGATTTGCGTGGTTCACCCCCACCCTGGGGCTACATCCACAAGATCTTCTTCTTTATTATCATCTCCAATCTGTTACAAGCACAAAGAATCCAAAACCCTTCTTCGCATAGGACAGAAGATATGCGCATCTCACTAGATCCTTCTTCCTTGTGTTACAGCACTCAGCTTTCTATAGCAACCTCTCAGTAACTTGCACTTAGCCTTGCAAGCCTTGCACAGTTTGCACAAAGCACTTATTCAACATCACATAGATGCACTACCAATTGCACTAAGCAATCACATCTACTACTGCCTATCCTTCTATTTATACATTACAAAAGTGGGCCTAAACATGGGTAAACCCACGGGATGACATCCCTTTCCCATTACATTAACCCAAAAACCATATAAGGGGCCCAAAAGTGGACCGAGGTCCTGTGATCTCTGCTTCGCCTCGAGCTCCATCTTTGACAGGTTGTCGAAGTCCAAAAATGGTCAATTATGACCAAGTGTTCCTCAAAAATTGGTCAAGGGAAAACATATTCCATTATACAAGCTTGTCAATAATGGAAGCACTACATTCTTAGGAAGGATACATTCATCCACACTGATCACAAGCCTCTGCAGTTCATCTAGACATAAAGAAAATTGCAGAACGACATCCATAAAAAGTGGTCCACATACCTGCAGTAGTTCCATATCAACATCAAATATAATACAAGGAGCATTAATTGTTTCATTTTCTAACTCAGTTGACCTCCAGTTGTAGCCTTAACCACGGTGATCCACTCCTATGGCCATGAGGCATTTGAGTGGCCCCAACTCTACAAGACCGATCTTGACTTATCTACCACTTAACAGATGTTGGGCATGGGCATGACTGTCACTAAATTTGATCTTTAGGATGAACTATTATGCCATCTAGGCCACCTATATGTTCCTTCAAGTGAACGTGCGAAGCTGATTTGGGAATCTCACTACAATTAGATGGCAGGACATTTTGGCATGGAAAAGACTATGGAAATACTACATAAGAATTTCTAATGGTAGAAACTTCGACAAGATGTCACCAAGTATATCATGTCATGCATTGATTGCGCCATTTCCAAACCATCCACTAATAAGCAAGTCTTATACACCCCTCTGCCTACTCTTCACATGCCATGGGAATCCATCTCGATGGACTACATGTCGATCCTTCCTTCAACCAAGCAAGAAAATGATTGTGTTTTTGTGGTGGTTGATTGGTTTTCTAAAATATCCATCCTAACAGCTTGCAAGAAGAATATCATAGTGGAGGCCACTGCCAAGCTCTTCATCGAACGAGTGTGGGTACACTTCAGGATACCATATACCATCATATCATATCGGCACAGCAAGTTCCTAAGAACATTTTAGTCTAACCTCTGGTCATTATTGGACACCAAGCTTGCCAAATCCACTGCATGCTACAACCAAACTGATGGCCAGACAGAGGTCCTCAACAAAATCAATGTGCATATCTTGTGCATGTACAAATCCAAACATCCATGCACATGGGATGAGAGTCTCCTCTATGTTCAACACAGTTACAACAGAGCCCTTCATAGCTCGACCAACCACGGTCCCTTTCAGGTGGGGTTGGAATTTCAATCATTAGGTCCCATTGATGTCACGTTGTCCCTTGCATCCACACAAGCATAATCATCCCATGCTCAATATGAGGCCGACAAAGCCACCAATTTTATTGAACGAAATATCACATCCAGAAACAAGTCCATGATATTTTATAGAAAGCCAATGCTAAGTACAAACAACGCGATGATCAACATTGGGTGTTGTATAGGTTTCAGGTGGGAAGGTCTGGTTGCATTTGTAGAAAGATCACCTTACAAGACCCCATCAGAAGCTTCGTCCACTTATCTATGGACCTTACATCATCATCAAGGCTATGGGTGACAATTCTTTTGAGCTAAGTATCCCCCCCTTACTTGTCATGCACCCAGTGTTCAATGTGGACCTCCTTCGACCATTCTTCTCACCATTATTAGACACATCGGAGATCACAAAGAAGTTAACACAAAAAAATATCAACCCTGACTGCATGGAACAGGAAACCATTGATCATATCAGGGAATCTCAGATTAAGGGCACTCTCTAACAGAAGATCCATCTTTAACGGTTTGTCTAAGCAGGGAAGCACCTACACCAAGGCAAGTGTCTCACCCGAGTCCAAGTTCAACAAAAGTTTCCCCATATGATGGGCGTGCCCAACGCAATGGAGACCATTTCTTCCTAAGGGTTGTGGACTAATCCAGGTCAATATCAGTGGCCACCCACCTATTCCATTGGCTCAAAGAACAGTTTCCATTTTGGTAGTTGTTTATAGTTTTTCGGGTCCCAAACTTTCGGGGTTGTTTTGAGGCCCTAAACGATGTTTTTTGGGCTCGCCAGTGCCCATCATGTAGTGAAGGAAATATGATAGGTCGAATGGAATATGTAATTCTCGGTTATACCTTTCAAATGTTGTATTGAGGGCCCCAAAAGGAGATCGTATACAAAATTTATGCCCTTGGGAAGTTGATGTATCAACTACCCCCATCGGGGCCCACAAACCTTTTGGTGTTTCATCTCCCGGGGTTAGGTTTTTGAATTTTTAGGGTTTTCTCATTTATATTTTATGTTAAAAATGTCTTTGGAGCCTCATTATATTCATCTTATTGTGAATGAGCGTAGTCGTCACATCTCTTCTCATAGATAAGTTGCCACCATTCGATCAAGTTTGTTTCATTCTGCAATTTTAAAGTTTTAGCAGGTTCTCTTTATTAATAGAAGTCAAGTTTTATTGTATCTTTGTGTGTTTCTTTGTTATAGATCTGTATTTCATTTTGTTCCATTTTTAAACCTGGATCAGTGGTATCAGAGCGGTATGCTCTTTATTTGTTTCTCTATGCATGTCCCCAATGAGTTCAGGGTACAATGAGTTGGAACTTGAAGTAGTTGAGAACTTGCAAGACCATCCCCTCCGATCATGACAACCTCCCATGGAAGAAGAAAAGAGAGACAAAGGAGAAGGAGATATTTTTAAACTATTGCTCGAAGCAATCATTGGTAGTTGAGCTGAAATCCCTAGAGTCGAAGGCAAGTTTCGACTCTGAATCAGATCCAGATAAGGGGAAGTAGATCATTGATGCATAACCTAGTGCCACTGTCGCTACCACCAAGTTCCATCCAAGTGAACAAAAAGAACCAGAGGAAGTTGAATGCCTTTTTCACTCATAAATATGGGTGAAGGGTGCTCTGCTGCATTTCATTGTTGATAGTGGAAGTCAAAAGAACCTAATCTCAGCAAAGGTCATCAAATGGTGGCTCCGCCAAGGAATAAATATTTGTGTCAGCCAACAGTGTCGTCCACCCTATGAAATCAAGCCCTTCAAGGATGAGGTATTGTGTGGTATTTCCCCCATTGAATTTTGTGAAGTTATTTTAGGCCAACCATACTTGTGGAAATGACATGTTGTATATGAGTCTAGACCTCGCAATGTTATTATTAATTTGGGTAGACAATTGTATAGGATACCATAGGTATCTCCACCTTCTGCTTTTCTTTGATATATGCTAAGAAATATAGGAAGGTCATTTCCCAGACCGGGAAATTTATGTCTTCACGATTCACTCTCAAAGTGAACAGAAGTTCGTAGCCACATCCATGGCTTCTACACAGGGCCTCTCCACGCAGAAAAACCAGGTGAACAAGATCATGGAACAATACTAAGACATATTCTCCTCACCCACCAGGGTACCACTACACTATCAAGTTAAGAATTCAATCGATCTAACCCTCAGTGCACCTCTACTTAATGGGCCAGTCTATCGTTGCTCTCTGATGGAAAATGATAAAATCAAGAGACAAATCCAAGAGCTGCTTCAAAAGGCGAACATATGACCCAGATCCTCACCTTGTGGGAGCTGAATTGTACTCGTGCAGATGAAAGATGGGACTTGGCGACTTTCCATTGATTACAGGGCCCTAAACAAAATCATAGTTAGAAACTGGTACCAATTTCCCCATTGACGACCTTCTTGACCAACTCAAGGGAGCCAAGTTTTTCAGTAAGATTGAAAAATGCTCTAGCAACTTACATGATATTGATGGATGATATATTGCGGCCTTTCACTAATTATTTTTTGGTGGTATATCTAGATTATATCATCATCTTTAGCAAGAATTGGGCAGAGCACTTGCAGCATATTCAGCAAATCCTTCACACTCTATGAAAACAGAAGTTATATGCTAACTTGGAAAAATGCTCCTTCAGCATGAACAAGGTCCAATACCTAGGATAATTTTTTGATGAGAATGGTGTGCATGTGGATCCATCCAAGATCCAAGTCATTCGTGACTGGCTAACCCTGACCACACTAATCGATCTTCAAAGTTTCATAGGACTTGCTAAATTCTATCGCAGGTTTGTGCTGGGATTCTCCCATATTACATGGGCCCTCAGCCAAGTGACCAAGGGTGGTGGCAAGGCAAATTTTGTTTGGGGGGAGTCACAACAACAAGCATTCAATGATATGAAACATCGCTTTTGCTCAGCTCCAGTAGTCTCCTTACCCAATCTACAACAACATTTTGAGATTGATACTAATGCCTCGGACTATGGCGTGGGTGCATTTATCACTCAGCAAAGTCATTTAGTGGCATACCATAGTGAGACACTATCAGGTTTTGTCTGTAATTACCCCACCTATGACAAAGAAATGCATTTCATTTTACAAGCCTGCTGACAATGGAAGCACTACATTCTTAGGAAGGAGACAGTCATCCACACTAATCACAACCCTTTATGGTTCATGCAAAGACAAGGAAAATTTCAGAACAACCACCATAAAAAGTGGTCCACATACTTGAAGTAGTTCCATATCAACATCAAATATAAGACAGGGAGCACCAATCATGTCGTCGACTGCCTCAGTCAAACTCTAGTTGTAGTCTTAACCACGGTGCTCCACTTTTGTGGCCATCATGCATCCGAGTGGCCCCAACTCTACAAGAGCGATCTTAACTTCACTACCACTTACCAAATGTTGGGCACAGGCATGACTGTCACTGTATTTCATCTTCAAGATGGACTGTTATGCCATATAGGCCACCTTTGTGTTCCTTCAAGCGATCATTCGAAGTTGAATTGGGAAGCTCACTATAGTATGATGCCAAGACATTTTGGCATGGAAAATATTGTGGCAGTACTACATAAGCATTTCTATTGGTTGAAACTTCACTAGGATGTCAACAAGTATATCAGGTCATGCACTGCGTGCGTCATTTCCAAACCATCCACTAAGAAGCAAGGCATGTACACCCCTCTACCTAATCCAGATAGGCCATGAGAATCCATCTCGATAGACTACATGTTGATCCTTCCTTCAGCCAAGGAGGAAAATGACTTTCTTTTGTGGTGGTTGATCAGTTTTCTAAGATGGCCATCCTAACAGCCTACAAGAAGAATATCACAACGGAGGTCGCTGCTAAGATATTATTCTAATGGGTGTGGGTGCACTTCGGGATACCAAAGAACATTAAATCATATCGGGACAATAGGTTCCTAAGCACATTCTGGTCCAGCCTCTGGTCATTGTTGGACACCAAGATCACCAAATCCATCGCCTTCCACCCCCAAACTGGTGGCCAGATAGAGGTTGTCAACAAAATGATCATGCATGTAGTGTGCATGTACCACTCCAAACATTTGTGCACATGGGATGAGAGTCTCCCCTATGTTCAAGATAGCTACAATATAGCCCTTAATAGCTCGATCGGCCATAGTCCCTTTCAGGTGGGGTTGGGATGTCAACCATTGGGTCCCATAGATGTCGTGCCACCCCTTGCATCCACACAGGAAGAATCATCCTGTGCTCAATCTGAGGCTGACAAATCCACCAATTTATAGAATGGATTCAACACATCCGAAAACAATTCCATGATATTTTACAGAAAGTCAATTCTAAGTACAAACAGTGCCATGATCAACACCAGGGGTCGCATAAGTTTCAAGTGGGAGATAAGGTCTAGTTGCATTTGTAGAAAGAGCACCTTACATTACCCCCTCAGAATATTCATCCAGTTATCTATATACATTAAACCATCACCAAGGTTGTGGGTGACAATGATTTTGATATAAGTATTTCCCTCTTCCTTGGCATGCACCCAGTGTTCAATGTGGACCTCCTTCGACCATCCTTTGCACTATTATTGGACACATCAGAGATCGCGGAGCAGTTGACATCGACAAATATCAAACCTGACTTCATGGAACATGTAAACATTTATTAAATCAAGGACACTTATATTAAGGGCACTCACGAATAGAGGATCCAGCTTTATCAGGTTGTCAAGGCAGTGCAGCTCCTACACCAAGGAAATCGACTCACCTAGGGCCAAGTTCGGCAGAAGTTTCCTCATCTAATGGGGGCACTCAACGCAATGGATACCATTTCTTCCTAAGGGGGGAGGACTGATCTAGGTAGATATTAGTGGCCACCCACCTATTCCACTAGCTCAAAGAACAGTTCCCATTTTGGCAGTTGTTTATAGTTTTTCGGGTCCCAAACTTCTAGGGCTGCTTTGAGGCCCTAAACGATGATTTTTAGGCTCGACAATTCCTAGAATGTAGCTTGAGGAAAATGGTAGGGTAAAAAAAATATGTAATCATTGGTTATACCTTTCCAATGGTGTATTGAGCGCCCCAAACGGAGATCGTATGCAAAAGTTATGACCTCGGGAAGTTGACGTATCAATTACCCCCATCGAGCCCCACAAACCTTTTGGTGTTTCATCTCCCAAGGTTAGGGTTTTGGATGTTTAGGGTTTTTTCATTTATTTTTTATGTTAAAAATGTCTTTGGAGCCTCATTGTATTCAACTTCTTGTGAATGAAGGTAGTCGTGACATCTCTTCTTAGAGATAAGATGCCACCATTAAAGCAAGTTTGTTTCAGTCTGCATTTTTACAGTTTTAGTAGGTTCTCTTTATTAATAGAAGTCAATTTGTATTCTATCTTTGTATGTTTCTTTTCTATACATTTTTATTTCATCTCATTCCATTTATAAATCTAGATTAGTGGTATCATAGTGGTCTTCTCTTTATTTGTTTCTTTTTGCATGTCCCCAACAAGGTCGAGTTGGGACTCGAAGTAGTTGACCCCTTGCAAGACCGTCCACGTCGATCACGAAAACCTCCCATGGCAGAAGAAAAGAGAGATGATGGAGCAAGAGATCCTTTTAAAATATTGCTCGAGGAAGGTGTCATGTGACAAAGGAATGAGATGATGGATAAATTTACAGAAATCCTTCGAAGGCTTCCAACATGTGACGCATCTTCATCAAGTAACCACTTTGGAGGTGTCGACCCCTTCAAAGTACAAGACAATTTTTATATCCCCTTATTTGAAGGCCAGATAGATACAGATGTTGTAGATAAATGGTTGAATCTCCTAGAAGGGTATTTTTCAGTCCATAATTTTTTCGATAGAAAAAAGATTACCTTTGTTCTCCTTAAGGTTGTTCCCCATGTTAAAGATTGGTGGGAGACTTACTCTGAGCAAAAGGCCACCAAGGAATCTACAATATTTTCGATCGCACCCACTTGGGATTCTTTCAGGTATGCTATTAAAGAACAATACTACCCTGTTGGAAGCTATGATGAACAGTATACAAGATGGACCACATTGCGACAAGAAAGGGACCAAACTATACCAGAGTTCACAAATATCTTCCATACCTTGTGCACCAAGTTGGGTATCAAAGACTCTGAACGAAATCGGGTTCTCAAGTACTACGGATATATACATAGACACATCCAAACATAAATGGATTTTATGTATATCTCATCATTGGGCATGGTTTATCAATATGCTGTCAAAATTGAATAGAAATTTAAAAAGAAGAAGAGGGAATTTGGATCTGCAAATTCCTCACAGCAGAAGTAGGTAAAAGGTGGCCCCAACCCATAGAACAAAGGATAGAGCAAGGATGGACCCCCTCAGAACAACCATTCCAAGACACAAACAAAGAAGAGTAATGAGAAGATGAATAAAGACACTGGGAAGTGGTATGAATTCCATAAAATCCCTTGACATAACACCAATGAATGTTGCTTGAAGTAGTGGTTGGTGGTCAAGACGAAATCCTTGGAGTCAGAGGCAGGTTTTGACTCTGAATCGGATCCATACAAGGGGAAGTGGATCATTCATGCAGAACTCAATGCCATTGTCTCTACCATGAAGTTTCATCCAAGTGAACCAAAAGAACAGGAGGAAGGTGAATGTATTTTTCACTCGCAGATGTGGGTGAAGGGTTCTTTGTTGCATTTCATTGTTGATACCGAAAGTCAAAAAAAATTGATCTCAATAGAGGTCGTCAAGCAGTTGAACCTACTAACGACACCACACCCGCAGCCCTATACCATCAAGTGCCTCTGCCAAGGAATATATCTTCTCGTCAGCCAACAATTTCATCTTCCCTACGGCATCAATCCCTTCAAGGATGAGGTAATGTGTGATATTTCCCCCCTTGAAGTTTGTGATGTTATTTTAGGCCAACCATACTTATGGAAACAACATGTTGTGTATGAATCTATAGCTCGTCGTGTTATAATTACTTTGGGTATAAAAATGTACAGGTTACCAAAGGTATCTCTGCCTACCGCCATTTATTTGATCTTCTCTAAGCAATGCTAGAAGGTTATTTCCCAGACCAGGAAATTTGTCTTCTTCATGATTTTCTCTCAAAATGAATAGAAGTTCACACCTACATCCATGGATTCTACACAGGCCATCTCCACGCAGCATAATCAAGTGGAGAAGATCGTGGAAGAACACAAAGACATATTTTCCTCACCCACTAGGGTACTGTTGCATTGTCAGGTCAAGCCTTCAATCGATCTAACCCCTAGTGCATCTCTACTCAATGGGCCAATAAATCGTCATTCTCTAATGGAAAATGAGGAAATCAAGAAACAGATCCAAGAGTTGCTTCGAAAGGGGCACATCTGACCCAACTCCTCACCCTGTGGGAGCCCAATTGTACTTGTGCATAAGAAATATGGGACTTGGTGACTCTGCATTTTACAAGGGCCTAAACAAAATCACAGTCGGGAACCGGTACCGAATTCCCCGAATTGACAAACTTCCTGACCAGTTCAAGTGAGCCAATTTTTACAGTAATATTGACCTAAATTTTGGATACCACCAGGTTCCAATAGAGCATATTGATGTATGGAAGATTGCTTTCAAGTCCAAAGAAATTCTTTTTGAATGGCTAATTATGGCCTTTGGTTTGACAAATGCTCCCGCAACTTTCATGAGATTGATGGACAATATATTGTGGCCTTTTACCAATTATTTTGTGGTGGTATATTTGGATGATATCCTCATCTTCAGTAAGAATTGGGAAGAACATGTGTAGAATATTCAGCATATCCTTCACACTCTACGACAACACAAGCTATATGCTAACTTGGAAAAACGCTCCTTCGGCATGAACATGGACCAATACCTAGGCTACATTGTTGATGAGTATGATGTGCATGTGTATCCAACCAAGATCCAAGTAATTTGTGACTGGCCAGCTCCGACCACACTAACCAATCTTGGAAGTTTCATAGGAATTGACAACTTCTATCACAGTTTCATGTTGGGATTCTCCCATGTTGTACGGACCCTCATCCAAGTGACGAAGGGTGGTGGCCAGACAAAGTTTGTGTGGGAAAATTCACAAAAGAAAGTGTTCAATGATATGAAACATCGTTTGTGCTCAGCTTCAATACTCTCCTTACTCGATCTGAAGAAACCTTTTGAGATTGAGAATGATGCCTCAGACTATGTCGTGGGTGCATTTCTCACTCATCGTGGTCATCCAGTGGCATATCATAGTGAGAAACTATTATATGTCATCCATAATTACCCCACCTATGACAAAGAAATGTATTCCATTATAAAAGCATGATGACAATGGAAGCACTACATTCTCGGGAAGGAGATAGTCATCCACACTATTCACAAGCCTCTGTAGTTCATGAAAACACAAGGAAAATTGTAGAATGGTCGCCATCAAAAGAGGTCCACATACTTGCAAAAGTTCCATCTCAACATCAAATATAAGATAGGTAGCATTAATTGTGTCATTGATTTGTTTAGTCGATTTCCAGTTGCAATCTTAACCACAGTGCTCCACTCATGTGGCCATGAGGCATTCGAGTGGCCCCAACTCTACAAGATTGATCCTTACTTCGCTACCACTTACCAGATGTTGGGAACGGGTGCGACTGTCCTTGACTTTGATCTTCAGGACAGAGTGTTATTCCATCTGGGCCACCTTTATGTTCCTTCAAGTGAGCATGTGAATTTGATTTGGGAAGCTCACTAAAATTGGATGGCAGGACATTTTGGCATGGAAAATACTGTGGCAGTACTACAGAATCATTTCTACTGGTCGAAACTTCGTCAGGACGTCTACAAGTATATCAAGTCATGCACTGCCTGCGCCATTTACAAACCAACCACTAATAAGAAAGGCATGTACACCCCTCTTCCTACTCTCGACAGGCCATGGGAATCCATCTCGATGGACTACATGTCGTGCATTCCTTCAACCAAGCAAGGAAATCACTGTGTTTTTTTGGTGGTTGATCAGTTTTATAAGATGGCCATCCTAACAGCCTGCAAGAAGAATATCACAGTGGAGGCCACTGCCAAGATATTTTTCGAACGAGTGTGGGTACACTTCGGGATACCATAGAACATCATATCATATCGGGGTAGCACGTTCCTAATCACATTTGGGTCCAACATCTAGTCATTGTTGGACACCAAGTTCACCAAATCCACTGCCTTCCACCCCCAAACTGTTGGCCAGATAGAGGTTTTCAACAAAATGATCGTGCTTATCTTACGCATGTACAACTCCAAAAATATGTGCACATGGGATAAGAATCTACCCTATTTTCAGCACAGCTACAACATATCCCTTCATAGCTCGACCGGCCATAGTCTCTTTCAGGTGGGGTTGAGATTCCAACCATTGGGTCCCATTAATGTTGTGTTTCCTGTTAGAAAAACAGGACCATGGAGCAATAAAATAAAACAAATGCAAAAACAAAACATGGAAGATACACAATACAATGGAGACACAGATTTACGTGGTTCACCCAGTGTGGGCTACATCCACCGGATAAATTTCCAGGTCCTTCCTTTATTATTATCCAGCAAATGAAGGGATACAACCTACAGCCAACCCGCTATAACTTCATCTTCTTTCTCTCACTGTCTCGTATCTCATAATACAATATTCTCCATCATGCATAGCCGCAATACATTTCCCTCATAACAGAGGGTTTCCTTCTAGGGAAAAAAACCCTAACAAAATTTCTATCGTTAGATCTGCGACCTTATAATGAATGGTCTAGATTTACAATGAAATTACAATATACATTTACAAGGAAATTTTTCCTCCGGGGGCTTCGCCCCTGAACCCCGCAGAGGGAGTAACCCCCCTCTGCACTCCCCCATGTGGAAGAGCGTACATACTTCTGGGGTGTAAATACTTCATGGGGTATAAACATGGTTGAAAACAAAGACCTCTGAATCTAGAAGATAATCAAGCTCCACAACCAACAATCTCTCACTTGGAGACTAATCTCAACAACTCCACCGTTGTTGTATATGTTGGACTTTGAACCTTCTTGGAACTAGAAAATTTCTCATCTTCACCTTCATTCCTGAAGACCAACTGAAACTGAGCAAGAACTCAGTTTCTCCCTGGTTACTCCCTTTGTTAACATGTCTGCAGGATTTTGGCTAGTGTGTATCTTTTCCAACTTCAAATGTCCATCTTCCAAGATGGATCGTATGAAATGGTACCTTATTTGTATGTGCTTAGTATTCAAATGGAAGGATGAGTTCTTTTCAAGATGAATGGCACTCTGACTGTCACAGTAAAACCTGATATTCTCCTGCTTCTTTCCCAATTCCTCCATAAACCTCTGTAACCAAATCATCTCTTTACTAGCCTCTGTAGCAACAACTTACTCTGCTTCTGTAGTTGAAACTGCAACAACCTTTTGCAGTTTCAAAATCCAACTTACTGTTGTTCCACCTATAGTAAAAACATATCCTGTGGTGCTCCTCCTGATGTCTTTATCGCCTGCCATATCTGAATCAACATATCCCAATAGAAAAGTGTTTGAACCTCCAAAACATAATGCATGAGTAGCAGTACCTCTCAAATACCTGAGAATCCACTTTACTTCCTGCCAATGTTATTTACCTAGATTGATCATATACCTGCTCACAACTCCCACTGCATGTGCAATATTGGTCTTGTGCAAACCATTGCATACATCAAGTTGCCAATTGCTGATGAATAAGGGACCCTGGACATGTATTCTATCTCCTCCTGTGTCTTGGGACACATTTCCTTAGTTAATTTGAAATGGCTGGCCAAATGTGTACTACATTGTTTTTCATTATGCATTCTGAATCTCTACAACACCTTCTCTATATACTCACCCTGAGACAATGTCAATTTGTGATTTTTCCTATCTCTTGTTATTCTCGTACCAAGGATTTTCTTTGCAGCACCCAAATCCTTAATCGCAAATGAATTAGATAATTTCTTCTTGAGCACATTTATATCCTGCATATTAGACCCTGCAACAAGCATGTCATCTACATACAATAGCAAGATCATATAGCTTCCATTTTCTAGCCTTTTGAAATAAACACAGTGATCATAATGACATCTATTATAACCTTGTTATGCCATAAACCTGTCAAACTTCAAATACCACTGCCTTGGAGATTTCTTTAGGCCATACAATCTCTTCTTCAACTTGCATGCCAAATTCTCCTTCCCTTTGACCTCATACCCATGTGGTTGCTGCATATAAATCTCTTCCTCCAAATCCCCATGGAGGAAATTTGTTTTAACATCTAATTGTTAAATATGCAAATCGTCTACTACCACAAGACTTAAAATGGTCCTAATTGAAGTCATTTTAACAACAGGAGAAAATATTTCATCAAAATCTATACCTTTCTTTTGTACAAACCCCTTTAAAACAAGTCTAGCCTTGTACCGCTTTATTCCTCCATCTTCTTCCTTCAACTTGTAAACCCATTTATTCTGCAATGCTCTTTTTCCTGCGGGCAACTGAACCAAGTCCCAAGTATGGTTATTTACCAAGGAATCCATTTCCTCTTTCATGCCTTGGTCCCACTTCTTTTTGGTGTCTACCTGCATTGCCTCTTCATAACATTCTGGTTCACCAGAATCAATCAATAATAAATAATACAATGAAGGAGAGTAGCGTTCAGGGGGTATACTTAACCAAGTAGATTTTCTAACAACACTTGTAGGTGTTTGAGGTACATATTTCTCCTATTGTTGTACATTTTGATTTTCTTTTTCCTTTGGAATTTCTTTTTCAGTGATCTCATCAAGCATTGTGTATTCTTGTTTCTCTTTTTCCTGTTTCTTTCCCTGCAACTGATCTTTGTACATGAAATTCTCATTGAATATGACATCTCTACTCATAATGATTTTGTTATTTTCATAATCCCATAAGTGATAACCAAAATCATTAACACTGTATCAAATAAAGATACACTTCTTGGATTTTGCCTCAAGCTTTGTTCTATTTTCTTTATCAATATGGACAAATGCTTCACAATCGAAAGTTTTCAAAAAGAATAGTTTACCTTTTTTCCTGTCCATTCCTCCTCTGGAATTATACCATCCAAAGAGCTTGAAGGTCCTTTGTTTATTAAGTAAACAGCAGTATCTACATCATCTGCCCAGAACTGTAAGGGCAAACCAGCATGCAATCTCATACTCCTTGCACGCTCCATGATTGTCCTTCTCATCCTTTCTGACACACCATTTTCTTGTGGTGTTCTTGGAGTTGTCTTCTCTCTAAGAATCCCATGGTATGAACAGTAACCATCAAAATCCTTGCTGCAATATTCACCTCCATTATCTGATCTAAGACACTTCAAACGTTTTCCTGTCTCATTCTCAACCAAAGCTTTCCATTTCTTAAAAGTATCAAAAACATCGGATTTTTTTCTAATTCAATAAACCCAAGTTTTTTTAGTTGCATCATCAATAAAAGTAACATAATAACGAGATCCACCAAGAGATGATACCTGAGTTGTTCCCCATACATATGTATGCACAAGCTCTAACTGTAACCTTTCATTCTTCTTTTCTTTTCCGACTCTGAGAAATATGACTCTCTTTTGTTTTCCATAAACACGATGCTCACAGAAGTCCAAATCAATTTGTTTAAGATCTGGCAACAAATTTCTTTTTTGAAGTATCTGCATTCCCTTCTCACTCATGTCTCCCATCCTATGATGCCACAATGTTGTATCCACTCCTATAGAAGCTAAAGATATAGAAGAGTCAGTATTACCAGTACATAAATACAATGTACCTACCTTCTCTCCTTTTGCTATCACCAATGATCCTTTGATGACCTTCCATGTCTTATCTATAAATATGGATATGTAACCTTCACTTGCC
>SNQJ01S0007193.1:125621-137672 GCA_010110895.2 Picea sitchensis
AGTGATAATAGTGGAGGCCATTCAATGTAAGGTGGAATAGGTCCACTATATTATTAAATAAGGCCCACTATGGTAGTTAGATATAATAAATGTAAGAGGACTTCTTAGAAGGTTCTACTTCTAGAATATTCCTCCTCTAGAATTTGCTTAGGTGATGGTAGCACTATATAAAGGGGTTCAAACAATGTAATGGGATATGAAGAGAATTATTGTATTTGGAGCGGTAGCTCAATAGGAGGATGCCCCCTCGAAGAGGCAAGTGAAAAGGAGAGGATCCCTTCCATAAGAGGATCCATTATTTTATTTTTTGGAGAAGAAAAAAGAGGGTCGCGACATTATAGAAATTTTCGGTATATTTCTATGCAAAATTTGCAGAACCAGGGTTTTTTTTCGTGAAAGGCGACGCTATTTTTTTTTTTTTTTGTAGCATCTCGAGGCCGAATTTTCCCAAACAAATTACAGATCTGAGTTCCTCTCACAATTTCACCCAATTTCAAAAAACAAATCAGCCGAAACGGAGTCCGGGAAGTGAAGTTATGAGCATTTTAAATTCAACAGTTTTTCAGGGTTTTTCCAGAAAATGCCGCGATTTTCTGTAGTAATTTATTGTTCTATTTTTTGGGTTTTTTCATGACGGCGGTGGGACTACAGAGTTCATAAATTTTCATAAGGTTCTCAAATTTCTATTTCTTCTCAAACCCTCAAAGAAATTCTACAGATTACTGAAGCATTCAAAGCCCAATTGTTTGACACATTGAATGACAAATTGGATGGCTTTGTAGCTGGCCTCAATGCTAGTTTTTGTAGTATTCAATATTATTTGGAAAACATGCAAGAGAGATTTATTATGGAGGACCTCGAGGATGAATATAATCAAGAAATATATGCTTTGTATTATTTTGAGTCCGATTGTGATGATTGGTATATGGATAGTTGTCATTTCTGGGATGACAACCACTTCCATATTTTATTTGATGACTCTACTCCACTTTCTGTAGAGAACATCAATGTCTCACATCAGGAGCTAGTTACCAGCATCCAGCCTGCATATTCTACAATGGTATTGTTCCTTCTAGAGTTATATTTGATCATCTCCCACTATGTGGATGGATATTCTTATTTAGATCCACATGATAGGTATCAGTATTGGGAGCATCATTTTCAATTGGTTATTGGGTGTCGATATCTTCCATGTGGGGTTCACATGAGAAATTGGACATGGGACCCTGGTTTACAATGGCGGTTGGACTACTTCATCATGGTGGCTACCATTTCTCAATGGATCCCTAGTTCTCTAGTCTACTTCAGCACTATTGTCCACACTTATCCATGGGACCCTGGCATATGGTTGTCCATTAAGCATTGAGGACAACGCTTTCATAAGGAGGATGGAATGTAAGGTATCTAGAGCGGTAGTGGGGGGGGTGGGGAAGAGGGCCCATAGTGATAATTGTGGAGGCCATTCAATGTAAGGTGGACTAGGTCCACTATATTATTAAATAAATCCCACTATGGTAGTTAGATATAATAAATGTAAGAGGACTTCTTAGAAGGTTCTACTTTTAGAAGATTCCTCCTCTAGAATGTTCTTAGGTGATGGTAGCACTATATAAAGGGGTTCAAGCAATGTAATGGGACATGAAGAGAATTATTGTATTTGGAGCAGTAGCTCAATAGGAGGATGTCCCCTTGAAGAGGCAAGTGAACAGGAGAGGATCTCTTCCATAATAGGATCCATTGTATGGTGTTGCCCTACCTCAAGGGTTTGGTAATGATAAAGTGTGGTCTCTTCTATATTGCTCTGTGGATCTATTTTGTATTCGTTATTTGTGGTGATTATATTTGTAGATCTATTCAGGTTCTTAACATTATGATTGTACCTCCTGACAACAAACATTGAGAGCAACGCTTTTCTAAGGGGGTGGAATGTTGGGATTCTTTGTAGGGGTGTAATGGGGGGCCAAAGGGCCTATACTAAACGAACCAGCATAGATCCATCTTAAACTCGGATCTATCAAGCACTGAGAGGGATCAAAGTTCTTAATTTTTAAATTAAAATTTATATGTTGTTATCTAAATATGTACATACATAAAAAATAAAAATAAAAATAAAAATTGAGCTAATTTTATTATTCTTATTATTCTTTTTTATTTTAATATAACAATATCTAATCTAACATCTCACTAACATGACAACATCTCCCCCATATTGGAATGTAAAGCACCTCACTACTCTCGGTGCAATGATAGAAAAGGTCACTCAATATAAGTTGGAATAGGTCCCCTATGCTTGATATTATTAAATAAAACACTACAGTAGTTAGTACTGAATAAATGTAATGGGACCTCTTTAAAGAAGGTCCACTAGGTAGTTAGAGGTTGTTATGATTAGGGTTCTCTTGTTAATTATAAATAAGGATGGAGTATTCATTGGGAAAGGTGTGGATGTTATTGTATTTGAAGCTTATCTCATTGAGAGGATGCCCAACCTTAAGAGGCAACTGAACATAGGTGGATTCCTTCCATAAAAAGATCAATTGTAAGGTGTTTCCCTATCTTAAGGATACTTTAATATAATCAAGTAAAGGGGATTCTCTATCTTATTTTTTGATATATTGTTTGTAATAACATTTTGATATCTAAGTTACATAATAGTTGTTATGATATGAGGGAGAAAGATTCACTTGAAGTGGTGGAGGAATCAAGAACTTTTGAGAAAGTTCTAGGTTCCATGAAATCCACCTTTATAGCAGTCATTCAAAAGAAGAAGAATCATAAAATATTCAAGGATTACATGTTAATCTTCTCATGCAATACAATCTACAAAATAATTGTTAAAATAATATCCCATGGGTTAAAGAATGTTTTTTCAAATAGGAAAATTCATGTTGTAGTGGAAATGTCTTAAGGAAAATTCCAATACATAAAAATAAAATGCATATGAGCAATGGTTCTCAAATTATACCCAAGGTATATTACATGGTAAATTGGTTGTATATTTAGAGATTTCCATATCATGGAGACCCTTGTCATTGTTTTCAACACCCATCCCCTTGAGAAAACAATGACAAGGGCCTCCATGATATGGAAATCCCTAATAAAAACACCCCTAAAGACGAGATTGTTTCTTTGGCTAACCCTTTCTAACAAAGCACCATCCCCTTGATAAAACAATGACAAGGGCCTCCATGATATGGAAAGCCCTAATAAAAACGCCCCTAAAGACTAGATTGTTTCTTTGGTTAACCCTTTCTAACAAACCCTTTCTAACAAAGCACTAACATGGGATCATTGACAAAAAAATCATTGAAAAGGGCTAAGGAGATGTATTATTAGTAAAAATGATGATGATACTATTACTCATTGATGCAGCCCCACTACCCCCCCGTAGGGCTACACGACCTCCCGGTCAAGGATCTTCGATCCTTGAGTCTAACGACTCTCTGAAACCTTGATGGTCTCGTTCTATATCTAAACATAGGCCCTTTCGGCTTTCTGGCACAGGTATTATGGCACCTGCGACCTTCCCCTTCGCGCTTGCAAAATCTCAAAGTTTGGGTGCTAGCTCCTTTTCTGATAAGCCCCTCCTTGATATGACCTTGGTTGATGACCTCACGTAAACACATGATTGTGGGAATGCCCAAGAGTGGTTTGGAACTAAACTACTTTTCACCTTGTGATTCACCTCGAGCCACCAAATGTCCTTTTACCAATATCGTGGTATCGATTGCGGCCCACCCTCAATTTTTTAAAGCTCGAGAACCTTTTATCCCCGCAGTGCAAGGTGACCGTCGATCTTACGATCTTGACGATGCTTCTGAACTGACAGTTGAGATCTGTCTCTTCCAAGTCTACGGATCAGATCTGACCCTTTGAAATAAACGGGCATGATTTTCTTCGCGATTCCACGTTCAGAGTTTTCAACTCTCAAACCTTGCTTTCTCCCGCAATGACAGATCTTTTGCCACATGCCCTCTTCACTCAACGGTTCTGATCGTTTCAGGATTCTGGACTTTGTAAATCTCAAATCTCAACTCCTTTCTTAGTGGTTGTTATCCGAAGCTAGTAATCCACTGACGTGTGTCTCCCGCTGATCTAGTGGTTGTAATCCCTTCAAGTCTTCGGGCTTCATATTTTTCAGTTCTCAACTTTCACTTTCCCTCGAAGTGTACGGATTTATGTTGTGTGTCCCCTTGAATTGTACGGATTTCTGTTCTGTGTCCATGAATTTATACCACGTCTTACCCTTAATCTGATAGCTATGAATTACTTTGGGTCTTTACCCGGAGTCCACAGACTCACGCCACCTGTCCTCTGGATCTGACGGTTAAGATTCACTTCAGCTCTCCAGTTCTCCGGGCTTCGAGAGTTTCAACTCTCAACCAAAACTCTCGAAGTGATTTCTCTGGAGCTCAGAATTCGTCGCCACGTGTCCCTCTAAATCTGACGGTCCAAATGTTCTTCCGACTTTGGGTTTCGGGAGTTTCAACTCTCAACTGAAACTCTCAAAGTGATTTCCCTGAAGCCAATGATCTGTTGACACGTATATCCTGGTGATCAATGGTCAGGATCTACTTTGGCTATTTCACCTCCTCCTGTTCCAGGAACTTTCGGAGTTGTGGATATTGCGCCACCTCTCCTCCTTGACGATAGACGGTCCCAAATTACTTCGGGACTTCGGAACTTTGGCAAGTTCACCCTCCTGTGTGTGCAAAAGCGCTAAGGATCGTGCACCTTTATTTGATCAGACAGTTGTTGGTCCTCTGCATTGTGATTCAATAGATGTTGTCGCTCCTCCTTCTGAGCTTCTGACTTCCTCCGACTTAGAAGATTTTCTAAGTGTTCAAATGCCTCGACCTTTGCTCCTCCTACGATTTTGTCTCTTGGACTTCGTCTGCACTTCTGAAAAGCGCTATCCCTTCTGAGCTTAGTTCCATTGAAGATTATGATTTCCCACACACTCCTTGAATTCCTGGGATCTCGTCAAACACAGATCGAAGGATTTATTGAAAAGAAATTATTCCTGCACTCATTGCATTCCTCTGTTATGGTTCTTCAACGCTTGGTCGCTCTTTGACGATGTGCACTCCTTACACCTGGTATAAGTTTCCTTTGTTCTCTCTGAACTCCTCCAAGTCAATCCGAGACTCTGTCGACGCACTCCTTGCGTATGAGATGCACACCTTGCATACGATTTTCAGAAGAGAAACAATTGAAACTTATCCAGTTTCTTCACAAATTCATATGATCAACTCTTGAACAATCATACATGAATGAAATGAACTAAATCACACACACATAATGTAACATTCATTCAATCACACATCAAATGTACACAATCCGAAGGATTTGGACAATTATGTATGTTCTATTCATTCATGAAACAAATTACATAATATTGCAGTTCTTCCCTGTGTCTTTCTTCTACCCTTTTATGTTATCTCTTTGTTGCTTACTTTCATACTACCTTTTTAATACAACAACAACAAAGTTATCTAAGGACTGGCTCCACGAGCTCTCTCTGTCCTGTCTGCAACCTATCCTATCAGGTCTTAGCGGTTACCTACTTTGTCTTGTTACAATAACTATCATTTATCTCCAAATAAGAGCCAACACTCTATATCTACAACTCCTTACAGTTGTATAAGAATTTTACAAACAAGATATATTAAAAAACGTTGTTTCCAAAATATCTTAACAACTCAATTTACTTTTGAGTTAAATGTTGATTTGAAATTATGTCATGTTGAGATGTCATATCTTTGCCTCCACACTTTCATATTTGACTTTGAAGGCGATGCTCCTGCATCATACTCCTCTGGTTAAAATATTCATGGACTCTTGTTAATGAGCTCCTGCATTGTTTTTCCATGCTTCAAAATATCAAGTTTTTTGACCCAACTTGAATCTTCCACTGGATGATCTTTCCACTTCACTAAGTATTCAGGATATGTCTTCCTCCTGGTCTTCTTTCCAACTCTTTGTTCAATGATTTTCTCCATCTGGGGTTTTTCTGCTGTGGGAAATTTTTCTTCGCATTGAACTTCTTTTTGATCATCTAATTCTCCTGCATCATCTCTCTTGTAAGGATACAGGTCTGCAACATTGAATATCGGTGATATCCCGACATTGTCTGGCAACCCAATTTCATAAGCATTGGCTGCAAATTTTCTGAGAATCCTGCATGGTCCTATCTTCTTCATTTTCAACTTGTTATATGTTCCCCTTGGAAACCTTTCCTTTCTCAAATGAGCTAAAACTTCATCTCCTACTTTGAATTGAACTTCTCTCCTCTTTTGATCAATTTTGTTCTTATATTTTTGGTTGTTGTCTTGTAGTTGTTCTCTAACTCTGTCATGGAGATTCTACATTTCTGTTGCAAAATCTTCTGCTCCAGCACTTCTGAACTCATTTTGATTCAGATCTCTTAACTCTGTAATCCCTCTTGGTTGTATACCATACACAATTTAAAATGAACTTTTCCCTATGCTTCTGTTCACTGAATTGTTAAATGCAAATTATGCTTGTGCCAAAATCTGATCCCATTGACGACCTTGCTCAGTGACTAAACTTCTTAACAAGTTTCCTAGACTCTTGTTTACTAATTCAGTCTGTCCATCTGTCTGAGGGTGATATGTTGAACTAAAGGACAATTTTTTCCTCAGCCTAATCCATAGAGTCCTCCAAAAGTGTCCTACAAATTTGGTTTCCCTGTCTGAGACTATACTCCTAGGCAATCCATGCAGTCTCACCACTTGAAAAAAAATTGGCTATATGTGTAGCATCGTTTTTTTTACAGCATGGTATGAAATGTGCCATCTTTGAAAATCTTCCCACCACAAAAAATATGTAATCACTTCCCTTCTGGCTTCTAGGCAATCCCAATACAAAATCCATACTGATTGCATCCCACAACCTTTCTGGAATTGGTAATGGCTGATACAAACCAGTGTTTTGTTGTCTTCCTTTTGCATACTGACAATTTCTACATTTGTTCACAAAAAATTTCACCTCTGCCCTCATGCTCGGCCAATAGTATGAACTTCTCAGTTGTGCAAATGTCTTATCATGACCAAAATGTCCATCTAAACCTCCATTGTCTTTTTATTTTAGCGGGTTATCTCTCATTAAGCATTTTGGTATGCATAGTTGGCTTCCTTTGAATAATAATCCATCTTGGATCAAATACTTTGTCCATGGGATTCTGTCTCCCAACAAAGGATTCTTACTTGCCTCATAAGCCTCCTTAAAATATGGATCTTATCAATACATTTACTTGAGGTGTTCAAAACCTAAGGTCTCCACTTGGAATTCCTGTACTATTAAACTCATCCTGCTCAAAGCATCTACAACTTTGTTAGCAGTTCCAGCAATATGTTTAATAACAAAAGTAAAATTATGAATAAATTATGCCCATTTAGCATGTCTCTGATTCAACTTTTATTTCCTAGTAATAACTGCAAAGCTTGATTATCATTGTACAAGACAAATTCTTTAGGAATTATATAGTGCCTCCACTTCTTCAAATCTTGAATCAATGCATAAAATTCTTTGTCATGTGTGGAATACTTCTTCTTGGTGTCATTCAACTTCTCATTGAAATAAGCAACTGGCCTATTATTTTGACTCAAGACTTCTCCAATAGCTACTCCACTTGCATCACATCTCACTTGAAACGTTTTTCCAAAATCTGGTAAGACCAGAATTGGTTGTTCTGTGATCTTCTCCTTCAACACTTTGAAACTTTTTTCAGCTTCCTCTGTCCAATTAAAATACATGTGTTTCTTCTTCACAGTGTCCAACATGGGTGTACATATACCACTGAAATTTCTTATAAACTTTCTATAAAAACTTGCTAACCCATGAAAACTTCTTACCTCAAATATTCTTCCTGGCGATGGCCATTCTTTGATTGCTCTCACATTTTCTGGATCCATCTTCAATTCATTTTAAGAGATCACAAAACCCAAGTATATGAGTTATGTCTTCATAAAAGAGTTTTTCTTCAAATTTATCAGCAACTTTTCTTCCTGCAACTTTTTCATCACTAATGTCAAATGTTTTAAGTGTTCTCCCTTTGTCTTACTAAATATTAGTATGTCATCTAGATACACTATGACAAATTTGCCTATGAAGTCTTTCAATACTTCATTCATTAATCTCATAAATGTGCTTGGTGCATTTGTCAACCCAAATGGCATGACCATCCATTCAAAAAAACCTTCATTTGTCTTGAATGTTTTCTTCCATTCATCTCTCTCTCTCGTCCTTATTTGATGATATCCACTATTCAAATCTATCTTGGAAAAATATCTTGCTCCACTCAAAAAATTCATCAAATCATCCATCCTTGGTAAAGTGAATCTATACCTAATGGTTATCTTGTTGATGGCTCTGGAATCTATACACATTCTCCATCCTCCATCCTTCTTTGGACTTAACACAGTTGGTACTGCGCATGGGCTTAGGCTTTCCTTCACTAAACCTTTATCCAAAAACTCCTGGACTTGATTTTTGACTTCCTCATTCTCTCTAGATGTCAACCTATAAGCTGCTTTGTTTGGTAAACTAGCTCCTGGAATAAGGTCAATATGATGGCTTATATTCCTAATGAGTGGCAATGAGCGAGGTAACTCATCCACTACTATGTCAACAAAGTTTTCTAACAGTTCCTGGATCTCTTTAGGTAAATCTTCCACATAAGTATTTGTAAGGATAACTCTAGGCTTCCTCACTACAACAAACTGCATTTATTTCTCCTTTTTTAATTCATTCAAGAGTTCCTTCCCACTCGTGAGAAGTATACTTAAACTAGCTTCCCCCTTTTTCTCTTTGTCTTCTATTGGACACAACATGTGTGTCCTACCATTATTTTCTAAGGTATAAGTATTCTTCCTCCCATCATGAATAACTTTTATGTCAAACTGCCATGGTCTTCCCAATAAAATATGACATACATCCATAGGAATTACATCACATAATATTTCATCCCTATAACCTCTTATTTTAAATTCAACTTGGCATTGTTGACTTACCATTACTTGATGTCCTTTCTGTAACCAAGATACCTTGTATGGGATTGGATGTGCAGTTTTATTCAACTCCATTTTCTCCACCATCTCTGTGGATACTAGATTGTCAGTGCTCCCACTGTCTATGATCACCTTGCAAACTCTGTCTTTCATCTTGCAAGCAGTTCTGAACAAACTTGTTCGCTGAACTGGTTCCTATGCCTCCTTCTCTGTTTAAGAATATTTTTTCTCATCATGAGGTTCTTTCCTCCTTCTATTGCTTCTGCTTCCACATGTTTATGTTCTTCAGAAATGTGTGCTTCGCCTCCTCCTTATTTCTTTCTCTCGGGGCATTCCCAAGACTTGTGCCCTAGTTTTCCACAGGCATAACATCTAATTTCACTTCCTATGGCTCTTCCTCTTCCTCCAGAAAAAGATATTCTTCCTCCATGTTGTCCTTCCTTAGAACTTCCACCTTTCTTAGGGTGACTATGTTGTTTTTCAGCTTCATGCTTCGGCTTCTAAAATTTCTCTCTGCTAGTTCCCTTACCTTTGCTTGAATTTCCTCCTTTGTTTCGTTGGTTTGTTTCTTGGCCAATTTCTCTTCAGATTTCAAGGTTGTTTGATAAGCATCCTCGACTTTGACAGACATCATGCTGATCTCCTCTTGTATTTCATCTTCATTCTCCTTATGTCCAGCCCCGATGTTCAGTCTATAAAATTCCTCGGTGTATTCCTTCACTGATAATATTTTATGTCTCGGGTTCTGCAATCTTCTGAACAGATTGATTTGATAGTCCTTCAGGATAAATTTTTCTTTTAGCTTGGCTACCATCATATCCCAGCTTTTAATTTTCTTCTTACCCTTGCATCTGTGATCGGCTTGCAGTTCGTCCCACCATAGTACTGCATGACCCTTTAGTATTGTCATTGCATAATTCACCATCTTGTCTTCTTCGATATCTTCGTAATCGAATTACTTGTCCATAGCTCATACCCAATCCAACAATTATTCAACTTATAAATTGCCTTCATACATTGGTACCTCTATTTTTTCTCTGGCTCATATTCTTAAAACAGCTTTCAATAAGCGGTCTTCCGCAGCATCCTCTACCACATCTTCTTCAACCTCTATCTCTTTGCTTTTAGCTTCAATGATATCTCCAGTGTCTAGTGCTCTCCTCTGCATTGTTTCCATGGCATCCAGTCTCATTTTGAGTCACCTCATTTCTTCTTCCATTTCTTCACTCTCTCTATGCCTTATGGGTGGCATGATTTTACTGCATCACCTTCTGGTGCTTACAAACATAAACCAAAATTATTTTTTTCCCTAATACCACAAATGATACCAATTTATCTCATTTCTCCTTTGTATGTTGTCTGCAAACAATCTCAATATAAGGCTCTGATACCACATGATGCATCCCCCCTACTCCCCTGTAGGGCGACACGACCTCCCGGTCAAGGATCCCTTGTAGGGCTACATGACCTCCCGGTCAAGGATCTTCGATTCTTGAGTCGAATGACTCTCTGAAACCTTGACGGTCTCATTCTATATATAAACATAGGCCCTTTCGACTTTCTAGCACAGGTCTTATGGCACCCGCGACCTTCCCCTTCGCACTTGTGAAATGTCATAGTTTGGTCGCTAGCTCATTTTATGATAAGCCCCTCCTCGATGTGACCTTGGGAGATGACCTCACGTAAACACATGATTGCAGGTGCACCCAAGAGTGGTTTGTAACAAAACTACTTGTTGCCCCGCAATTCACCTCGAGCCACCACGTGTCCTTTTACCAATATTGTGGTCTCGATTGCGGCCCACCCTCAACTTTTTAAATCTCGAGCACCTTCTATCCCCGCAATGCAAGGTGATTGTCGATCTCACGATCTTGATGGTGCTTCTGAAATGACGGCTGAGATCTATCCCTTCCAAGTCTGTGGATCGGATTTGACCCTTTCAAATCAACAGGCGTGATTTGCTACGCGATTCGACGTTCGTAGTTTTCAACTCTCAAACCTTTCTTTCTCCCACAATGACAGATCTTCTGCCACATGCCCTCTTCAATCGAAGGTTCTGATCATTTTAAGATTCTGGACTTCGAAAATCTCAAATCCCAACTCCTTTCCCAGTGGCTTTTATCCGGAGTTGGTAATCCACTGACGCGTGTCTCCCACTAATCTGGTGACTGCACTCCCTTCAGGTCTTTGGGCTTCGGATTTTTCAGTTCTCAACTTTTAATTTCCCTTGAAGTGTGAGGATTTCTGCCATGCGTCCCCTTGAATCGGACGGTTGATATTTACTTCAGGCTTTACCCGGAGTCCACAGATTTGTACCACATCTTACCCTTAATCTGATGGCTATGAATTACTTCGGGTATTTACCCGGATTCCACAAATTCACGGCACATGTCCTCTAGATCTAACGGTTAAGATTCACTTCGGCTCTCCGACTCTCTAGCTCTCTGAGCTTCGAGAGTTTCAACTCTCAACTGAAACTCTCGAAGTGATTTCTTCGGAGCTCACAATTCGTCGCCACGTGTCCCTCTAGATCCAACGGTCCAGATCTTCTTCAGACTTCAGGTTTCAAGAGTTTCAACTCTCAAAGTGATTTCCCCAAAGACAATGATCTGCTGACACGTATCTCTTGGTGATCAATGGTCGGGATCTACTTTGGCTATTTAGCCTCCTCCTGGTCCATGAACTTTCAGAGTTGTGGATCTTGTGCCAGATGTCCTCCTTGACGATGGACGGTCCCAAATTACTTCGAAACTTTGGAAAGTTTACCCTCATGAATCTGCAAAAGTGTTAAGGCTCGTGCACCTTGCTTTGATCAGATGGTTGTTGGTCCTCTGTGTAAATTCTAACCTTGTACAATATCTACTGCAAACTGATATTCAGAAAAGAACAGAAAAGATACAATATCAAACACAAACATTACACAGAGATTTTTCACCTGGAAACCCAAACCGAGAAAACCAGCATATATTATATTGATACACATTGTGTTACATTGTTTACAATACAATATACATATAGG
>SNQJ01S0007193.1:144680-197316 GCA_010110895.2 Picea sitchensis
TTGGCATTGTATTGGCTATCTATATTAAGGAAGTTTTGCTGGGTTTTCTTCCCCTAGAGGGTTTCCCAGGATAAATGTTGTGTCTCTTTTGATTGTGTATTTCTCAGTGATCTTGGATTATGCTATTGTTATCTAATGAAATGTAAAGAACTATAATAATGGATTAAACATTAATAGGAGTCTAGGTGTCCTTTTTTATCGCGGGCATGTCTATAATTACTTGAATATCTTTGTCAGGGAACTAATGAGCTCTACAGACGAGAATCATTGGCAAGTGACAGGTATTAACTACTTTGAGCTACCCAAACGAACGCTTATTGTTTCTACCCGGACACCTTCTTCTGGTATTTCGCTCTCGCCTACATTTTTTAACGCGTCCAATGACTTTAGACCCTCTCCTAGCTTTCCCCATCCTGTTCGCTCCTGTTTAGATAACCCGATGAAGACTTCCACCTTTGGAGAGATTGGTTCCTTTCCATTTTGTGGGGAATACATACCACGAGAACAACGAAAGGTTTGTGTTCAATCATCTCCTACCGGTTTTAAGAAAAAACTTTGGAAGCCCAACAAAGCCACGAAGAAATTATTGTTGGGATCAGACATGGATCTAGAAGAAACCTATCGAATGGCTCTGTGCGGCTTGGTCGGACATGTTTCTTACCATTACTTAGCTCAAGAACCCTTACAGGAGTGGATGGAAAATTTTTGGTTGCCTTCCTTAGATTACTTTCTGGAGATATTGCATCTGTCAAAGGGATGGCTAGGGTTTATCTTCCAAACTCCAGAGGATACTTCACTTTTACTGGCATCTCATTGGGATTTTGGCAGCAGTAGTATTATGTTAAAGCGGTGGAGGGTCACCTTTGACCCTAATACAGATTACTTCCCGCAGAGACACCTCTGGGTTCTATTGCCTGGTCTACCTATTAATTTGTGGAATGAGGGAGCTCTCAAGGCCATTGGAGATGCTTTAGGTAATTTTATTGCTTTAGACCATCAGTCTCTTAAAGCACAGTCAAGAAAAGTGGGGAAAATACTTGTAGAAGTTGATATACACTGTGGCTTTCCAGAGGTACTTGAGGTCGAATGGCGCGATCAAAGGATAATTCGGTGTTTAGATTATATGGTTATTCCTTTCAGATGTAGTTTATGTCATTGTACGGGACATCTACGTCGGGACTGTAAAGGTCCGGTGGATGCTAAGGATGAAGATGAGTTTCAAAATGCATGGAATGTTCCGGATTGCTCATTTGTTGTGGATGTTTTTGGATCTAGAGACTTGCATTACCCGTCGGTTGTGGAAGACCAACATGAGATTCTGGATGCTCTATCAGGTAAGATTAAAACCTTTTGTCTAGTTCTTTTCGATACGTTAACTTCTTGGGAACGTGAGGCATTGGATTCATCAGGTTGGCTTAAGCACGCAACCACAAAGGAAATGGCTCCTTGTTTGAATAATCTTCCCTCAGCTTTGTTGAAAAAAGACAGTGTTAGACTTGAGCCAATTTTAAATTTAAAGTCTATGGACAACTTAACCTGCTCACCCTCTGTAACTTTGCCTATGAATCATGTCCCTGTCTCGGCTCCTATTCCAGTCTCCTCTCCTACTTTTTTAGAGCAAGGGAAACTGAACGTTGCCTCCTCCCTACCTTTGTCTTTTTCGGATACAATTGTTGTGATTTCCGGCGGTAGAGAATCAGAGGATAGTGAGTCTTCTATGTCCGTTGTACTTTATTCTCTTCCACTGTTCATCTGTGATCAAAATTCAACTGCTCCTTTACCTGTCTACCTAGGTAACTTTGTTGTGGATGATTCCTCTGTTGGGGGGAAACACAGTACTTCTAACTCTCGAGTGGAAGGGATGGGGAAGGAGTTTGCCTGATCAAGAGGTTTAGGCATTGAACAGTATCCCATCAAGACTCGTAGCTCTCGAAAAAAACTGGCAGGTGTGACCAATCAGACCTCTGTTGATGATTCTTCAGCCATGGATTGTGGGGCACTTAGAGCAATGAAGGCCCTAGCAAGGGAAAAATAATGATTCTTATTTTTTTAAATATTAGAGGGGTAGGGGGCACCGTTAAGGCCGCCTCTTTTCATCGTCTTTTGGATCATGTCCCGCTGGAGATTATTTTTTTACAGGAGACTTTAGTTCATGAACAGAAAGATAGAGATTTTGTGAATACGTTTCGTCCTTCGTGGGTTTCTTGCACTGTTAATTCTCTTGGTACTTCCGGTGGTTTATTGGTATCTTGGGATCCTAATATTTTTGTTTTTAAACCTCTTCTCACTTGCGGAGGCATTTTGCTGACAGGTAAAGTAATTGCTATCCAGAAAAATATGTCCCTTCTAAATGTGTATGGATTGTGCTCGAATAGACGAGACTTTTGGGAGTTAGTGGCGGATAGTGGTTTACTGTCTCTTGAAAACTTGACCTTAGTAGGAGATCTAAATGTCACCCTTTTGACTGATGAAGTGTGGGGAGGAACTAACTATGTTGGTTCCTTGGCAGATTTTTTCAAGTTATTCAAATAATTTAGTGGACTTACGACCAGATAAGGTGGTTCTGACCTGACGCAATGGACGTAAAGGAGTCCATATAGCAAAGAGACTAGACAGATGCATAGTTTCTGAAGGTTTGCTATCTGAGTGAGGCATATACCGCACCTAGGTGGAGTACCCCGTCATCTTTGATCATGATCTTGTAGTACTTCAGTTGGATAGTTCGTCGAAGTACAGACCTTATCCTTTTAAACTCAACCCCCTTTGACTGGTAGAAGAGGATTATAAAAAGATAGTTTATCAGGTATGAAAGGATCATAAGTTCATTTTTGAAGAAGGATGCCAATGCAGATTGGTTTGGAAACCAAAGGAATTAAAAAGAAAGACTAAAGAGTGGGTAAAGCAGAGAGATAAATATATATGGATTCTCTAGAAACACAAATTAGAGACACTTTTCTAAGTTTTGTGGATGATTATTCTCAAACAGAAAAGAATATCTTCTTGGAAATTTAGAATTGGAAAGAAACAAGATTCTTCGAAATAAGGAAGAAAAATGGAGGCAACAAAGCAGAGCGATATGGGTAAAAAGCAGGGATCGAAACACAAAAATTTTCCACCATTTCGCAAACCACAGGCGCATAAAAAATCATATTTGGGAAATTGTTGATGAAAATGGCACTGGGCACACAAGTTAGAAAGAAATAAAGGATGTCGATGTTCAATACTTCAAGAATTTTTTCAAATCTCGTGACATTTCCTTTACAAATGAATAGGTTCAAGTCACAAAAATTTTCTTCAAGGTAGTTTATGATGAGGAGGCAAATAATATTTATGCTCCAGTGACTTTAGATGAGGTAAAAGATGTTTTATCCCTTTTCAAAAGAGATAAGAGTCCTGGCCCTGATGGCTAGACAGTGGAATTCTTCTCCACTTTTTTCGATCTGCTAGGTGAAGATATCGTTCAGATGTGTTGTCACAGGGGCAGACCCAGGGTTCAGCTCCAAGAGTGCACCAACAAGCCCTAACTACTGGCCCTTTCGGCTACACCTGCGAAACTGATGCAGTCTCACCCGAAGAAGCTATGGGGGGGTTACAGGACATAGATTTCTACAACCAAGGGAATTATCAAGTGGATCCAACACTAAAACAATGCAGCATGCATATATCACTTATCAGCTTAAATCTATTCCACACATCTATCAGATCTACCACAGCAATGGAATAACAATATATCAAGGAAAAATAACACATCATCAATCACACACAAAAGACAATATACATGTGGTTCACCCTCTCTCTAGGGATACGTCCACGGAACTGTGCTTTATAATGTATTAAGATGAAGCATACAGTTTTTGTTCGCGCTCTTAGCTAGTAGATCTTCTTTCTTCTTCTCTCTATCTCTCCCCTCCCTGTGCACCCAGCTGCAAGGTTGATCTTCACACCCAGCTGAATATCTTACAATACAGAAGGCTCTCGTACTCATCACTTCTCTCTCACCAGATATTACTCACTCGATCACACAGCAATAATAGTAACAACAACAACCATATCGAACCGCCTTCCCTCATGTAGGTTCTTATTTATACATTACAATCACTCACCAACATCCTTAGGCTGAAAAATAGGTGTCAAAACCCTAGATACCAAAACCCTAGATGTCTAAAACCCTAGGTCAACTTGGCCCGTGTTTTCAGGGCTTCATCAGCCTGTCTTCCCTTCCTTCTAACGTGGTGCTCCAAAGCATCCAACAGTGGATTTTTCCTCTTGTTGAGTTGTCCATGATCCTTCTTCCTTGCTGATCTGTCATCCTCGATTTCCTCGTTCAACGGCTTGCTTCTTTTACTTCGCTCTGTCTTTTCTGCTCTTTGCTCACTCCGACCCAGTAACAGTCACTGTGTCTTCCGCGCAGTTTGTATTCTATGTTTTCTTCCTTGAGCTTCACTTATTTCCATAACCAAGGGCCAACAAGCCCCCAACACTCACCTATGACTCATCCCGAGGCACTTCAGATCTGACCCTTCTATTTTACTTCGACTTCAGAGTGCGCAGTGCAGCCTTTTCTTTCTACTCTGTGCCTTCTCTCCTTCATTGTGCAGACTGTCTTTTCTATGTCTAATACCCATTTTCAACTGCACCTGGTACCTAGACCCTTTTCCTTATGCTTTTACTTAGATTTGCGAGGCAACTGGTTTTCATAGTACAATTTGAACCGGCTCCCATTCACTAATCATGCCTTCCATTCTCCCTTCAAAGTCTTCAACTGCACAGCTCCTCCTTCTGTAACATAGGCGATCTCATATGGCCCGAGCCAATGCATCCTAAAATTCCCAGGATGTTTTATGAACTTACTGTCATATATCAGTACTAGATCACCTTGCTAGAATGCCTTCTTCTTGATGTGCTTGTCATGATAGGCCTTTTCTCTTTCCTTTTCCACCTGTTGATGAAATCCTGCAATAAATCTATCTTCTTCGAGTTCGATCAATTGTGCAAGCCTTTCTTGAATGGTGTCAGTGTCATCCATATCTGTAAAGGCATCAATCCTTAATCTTGGTACCAGGTATTCCATTGGGACAATGGCTTCGAGACCATATACAAACTTAAAAGGGGTCTGCATTGTGAGATTCTTGCAAGTGGTTCTATAGGCCCATAGTACTGTTGGTACTCTTAAATCTCTGTCATCCCTGTTCACACTGCAAATTTTTGTCAGTGTTGTCTCCAAGATTTTGTTAAATGCTTATACTGTTCCATTTGCTTGTGGATGGTAAGGTGTGCTCTTTTGATGGTGGACTGCAAATTGCTCAGTCAAGGCTTCAACAGTCTTATTTACGAAATGTATGCCTTGATCACTCATAAGGATCTTTGGGCATCCAAACCTAGTTATGATGTCATCAAATATGAAGCGCGCAGCTGTAGTTGCACTACAATCCTTAACTGTTCTTGCTTCATCCCATATGGTCAAGTATTTTGTTGTTGTAATTATGTACCTTGATCCTGTGCGCTTTCCTAGTGGGTTTATAGGTCCCACGAAGTCAATGGCCCATTTCTCAAATGCTTGTAGGGTCAACTGTGGTGCTAGTGGCATTTCATCTCTTCTAGATGGTTTCCCAACTCTTTGGCATACATCGCAGGCTCTGTAATAGTCTTTAGCATCTCTTTGTAAGGTAGGCCACCAAAGGCTAGCTCTAAGCACCTTTTGCGTGGTTGTTTTCCCTGCGTAGTGTCCTCCTGTGATGCCTTCATGAGCTTTCGCAAGGATCATCGATCGTTCTTCCTCCATAACACATCTTCTCAATATCTCATCAGGTCCCATTTTGTAGAGTTGTCCAGCTATAAGTGAAAATTTTGTAGCGCGCACTACTAGTTGTTTCTTTTGAGGAATTGTATACTCACTAGGTGCCATGCCTGTTGACAGGAACTAGACTATTTCTGCGAATTGGTCTTCAATCTTTCTAATGGCCAGCAGTTGTGCGTCCGTCAGTGTATCCTCCAAACTAGTGGGCTCTTCTCCATGTTCCAAACTCAACAAGTGGTCAGGACCTTTGTTTATTCTTCCTGGCTTTACTATGATCTCAAAGTCATATTCCTGAAATAGAATAATCCATCTGCATATTCTCCCCCCCAACATTGTCTTGTTGAATAGGTATTTCAGCATGGAGTGATCAGTAAACATTTTAAAGTGTCCTCCCAACAAGTAGTGGCGAAATTTCTGCAACACATACACCATGGCTAACCTCTCTCGCTCAATAGTGGTGTAATTGATCTCAGCAGTTGATAGCTTCTTGTTGGAAAAGGCTAACGGATGGTCAATATATCCTTCCCCAAGTTGTGCTAACACTTCTCCTAAAGCAATAGAAGATGCATCGACATGCACATGAAACTCCTTGCTCCAATCTGGGAAGACTAGAATAGACGCAGTAACCATTTTTTGTTTCATTGTATCGAAGCTCTATTGGCACTCTTATGTCCAACTAAACTGACAGTCTTTCTTCAAAATATTCTTCATGGGTGTTCCAATCTAGGAATATCCTTTAATAAACTCCTTGCAGTATCCAATATGTCCCAGCGCAATGCGTAGTGGTTTGACTGACGTAGGAGGGGGTAGATCAACTATAATGGCAATTTTAGATGGATCGACCAGCGATCCCTGCTTGCATACAATATGACCTAACAGCACTCCAAATGGTGAGAAGAAGATGCGTTTTTTCAGATTCAAGGAAATCTAACATTGCCTACATTTGTCCAACATTAGCCTTAAACATTCAATATGATTTTTCAATAAACTAAAAACAGTATAATCATCGAAATATGCTTCTAGAAATTTATGTAGAAACTCCTTGAATACTTCGACCACCACCCTGGAAAACATGGTTGGAGCATTCTTCAATCCAAATGGCATGACTTTATACTGATAAGACCCCCATTCTGTTGCAAATGTGGTCTTGTGGCGATCTTCCTTGGTAATCTGGATCTGATGGTATCCCGAGAATCCATTTGTAAAAGAGTATACTTCCTAGCCTCCCACATTATCTAACACTTCGTCAGTGAATGGCGTAGGGAAGGGGTCATGTAAACAGCCATCATTCAGTGTCCTGAGATCTACACGGATTCTTATCTCTCCTATCTTCTTGTCTTGTACCACCATAGGGCTAATCCATTCTGATTCTTCAACATGTTCTATAATCCCAGCGTCCAACATTTTGTCGAGCTCAATCTTCATTTTCTCCTTATATTTAGGGTTCAATTTGTAGGGTCTCTATTTGACTGGTCTTGCATATGGCTTCAAAGGGATCCTCATCTCTCCCATAGGCCCTTTAATGCCCTTCATATCAGTTAACTTGGTTGGAAAAAAGTCATGATATTCATGCAGTTCATGATATTCATGCAGTAACTCTGTAATCTTGTCAATAGTGGCAGCATCCCAATAATCTCCAACATTTGCAAGCTTTGGTGTTTGCTCTGTTCCAATATTGACTTTCCTAATCTTGATTGGTTGTCCAATGAATGGTAACTCAACTCTTGGTCCTTCCACATCTCTTTGGCCTTATGTTTCTGCGATGTTCACCTTTCTTGGATCATCATTTTCATCAGTAATGATGTTGTAACAGCCTTGCAGTTTCTAGAGAGGCGCGGTCCATTCGTCCTCTTCTTGCTCCAAAGGGAAGTTAGATGCCTCCTCGAATACTTTTTGTCTTACAATCTGCAATGCGTGATCTACTGAAGGATATTGACTTTCAAGTAAAAAGGTGGTTACAAAATTCTGAGTCATACCTTCCCAGTCTACAATGATGAAGCGCAGCTCTGCTTGAAGGTACCAGTTGATAGGTGTCATGTCCAGTGTGTTGATGAACTTGTGTACCCACTGCTCTTGAGAAATGTTTCTCCAGGCTTCTTCGTGACTTCGCACGTGGTCCTTTGAGAAGCTTCGACCTGTGTATCAAACTTCGCATCCTTCTACTTGTGTTGAGAACCGCTCTTTCATCAAGGTACGACATTGTACCCATTCTGTAATGTTGTTTTTGTGTGTCCCCTACCATCTTGCTAGTGTGGCCTTCAGGACCTCATCCATTGCCAACAGTGTTTGTTTCATTGGTACACTTTCTTCAATGTCTGACAAGAAGGTTTCTAAAGGATTTAGACCATCAAAGGTGGGTAAATTACTTACTGTTGTGTCGATCCAGCGAACTTCTCTGGTTAATCTAGCACATCTTCTTATAGATACTTCATACATTTTATTCTGTCAGTTCTCTGGTGCTTCTTCCGAGTCTGATAAACATGCGTTGTCACTTTGCCAGCTTAGGTTTCCATTGGCCGTAGGATTAATGTAATCTTGTGGTCTGGCTATTAATTTGTATATGTTTTCCAGTTCATTTGTGTGGTCTTCTTCTCTGATAGGCTCTGTGTATCGCTGACCTTCATCTGGATCTAAGGGTGCAATGACCCTAAGGCCATCTCTTTCAAAATTCATACGTATTTTCTTTAAATCAACCACAGTGGAATTATTGAAAGCCCAATCAATTCCTAACAGCACAGTGTAAGGACAGTTATCATCAACTATCTCAATTACCTCAAAACCTGCAAACGTTCTTACTCTGTCGATGTCCACAGGTACATGTTTCAATCGTCCAAAGGGGCTGACAGCTTGTTGATTAGACATACTGAGCCTGATAAGGGAGTAGATCAACCTCAGTGTTCCCATCGGTGCCCAAGTTTGCTTCGTCATAGCATTGACCTCCGACCCTAAGTCGAGGACCACATAGTCTATATCATATTCTCTTATTTGAGAATTCAAGTGAAATTCCTTATTTGTCCTTCTTTTTAGAGATTTGGTGTACTTCCCTATTCAGTAAGGGGTCTATCTTCCCTAGCTCATACTGTCTGATTAAATTTTGTAGTTCTTGTACAGCGCTCTCATCCTGAATCAACTTAATGCAAGTATATAAAAATTGCATCAACTTGCTTACTTGTTTTCCTTCTTTTGGTGAAGCAAACTAATCGAATGCCAGAGGCATTCCATATTCTCTTACTTATGGTCGTGTCTTTGATGAAGAGCCTTGGTCTGCTTTGAACTCTTTTCTTGCCTCCTCAAATATATGTCTTTCTTTCTTTGCATCAAAAGTTTGGGTCTTCTCTGCAGCTTTCCTGATTCTTAAGTCTTGTGTAGCCTTTCCTAGGATCAGTGTGTCTTCTCCTGTAACAGCACCTCCTCTAGTGATAACAGCAACTCTAGGGTCTTCTCCGCGAGGTTCATCATATATCAGTTGCGCTTGCGGGTTTTGCTGAGGCCATCGTCTTTCCTGAAGCTTAACCAACAATGCTGGACATTCCTCGATAATGTGTTCGAAAGATTTGCTATAGCTGCAAGTAGTGCAAGGGTTATAACAGTCTCTTGCGAGGTGTCCTGGTTGTGGGCAGTTATAACAAATGATCTGTTTTCGGCCTCGACCCATACCTCCTCCTCCTCCTCCTCCTCCTCCTCATCCTCATCCTTTGAATCCACCGCGAGGGTTGAAGTTTCCTCTCCTAGGGGATTTATACTACATAGTGTTTCCTTCTTGTTGTACTTCGCCTTTAATTTTGTATATATCTCTTGACCTTTCATGCATGAGATCGTAAGCCCTACAATCTCTATCATCATGTCCCACAGACTTATAGAACGTGCAATACAAATTTGTGGATGTCTGAACATATTTTTGCATGTAATAGCACTCACCAGGGTGATGTCTATTTCGACATACCTCGCACCAAGGTAAGGTGACTTGTTTCAAAAGGCTCGGAGCTACAGAGGCCAAGTATTCATGGAATAGGGGACAGTGCTCCTTGTCATGGCCTTCTGATCTGAATCTGACACACCAGATGTCTTCTCTTTTATCTTTTCCCTTGTCTTTCTTCATATCTTCGACCTGCAGAAACAAACTAGTTAGATGACTCGAGATATTACTCATACCTAAGATGGATTCTCCCACCTTATTCTAGCTTCATGGTGATCTTCAGCGCCTCAGCTTGCGAAGCAATCTTCTGTTGCATCAGAGGAACTCTGATGTGTGGTAAAAGGGCACTAATGAACCACTCTTTGTTCTGCTCATCCGAGATCTGAAAAGTTAATCGGCTTGTTAAGGTCTTGAATCTTTGATTGAATTCCCAAACAGGTTCCGCTACCTTCTGCTTGATCTCTTTCAGCTCCGTGATACATTGTGACTCCGATTTGGGTTTCTTGAACTCTGCAGTTAACGCATTCTTGATCTCATTCAGTAGATTAGGTTGTACAAGTCCTTGGACAAGCGTCATGTACCAGCTCAGTGCGCAATCCCTTAGGGTAGTACTAAACTAGGTTCTTTTAACAACTTCATCGGTGACATTCTTAATATTCCATATGGCTTCACATAGGAACCAATGTTGATCAGGGTCTTCAGACCCATCTCCCCTAAAGATAGGGAGTCTCATCTCATCTGCCATAGATCTTCCTAGGTTTTCTATCTGAGTATATGTTGAACTGTTAGTAATAATACTCTGAAGACTCTGGTGATTCTGACTATTTTGATTGCTTAATGTTGTTGAGACAACATGAGAGATAATAGTACTTACTTCAGCAGTCTGCGCAGTTCCTGAAATTTTTGGCTCGTCCCGACGAGGTTCTTCAATTTTTTTATCCTCTACCCTAGCAGGTTCTAAAGTATCTTCGTCCATCAGATCTGTCTCTTCTCCACTATAGAAACCTTCGTCCCCGTAGTTCTGCTTAAATAGGTTCACAAGATGAACTTCTTTGAACGCTTTTCCACTACGCCTATGTCCAGCCTCTGTGTCATTGTCGTTGTCCGAATTTTTGAACATTAGCTTTTTTCGAATCCGACCAATCCACCGTATCTTCAAGATGTTCTTCGCATGCAAAAGCATCTTGATTCTCAACTTAAAAAAATGTAAAAATCTTCCTCTGGGTCCTTTAAAGAAATATCTCTTGGCTTGGTTATATGACTCTACTCTGTCAACAACAAACTTGGTGATGTACCCTCCAATGGTGCTATCAAACCAGTGATCTACTGCTCTTGACACAGCGTTATCAACTCTCTTGACCTTCTTGATCAACGCTGACGCCCAAACTACAAGAGATCTAGATCTGATATCAAACTGGGTATTTGCTAACCTAGCTAACCACTCATATAGCTCCTGATGGATTCCTCCAAAGAAAATCTCATGTATATCAGTAAAGATATATCTCTCCAACCAATCCTCTGTACTAAGATTATGGTTCTTGTGCTGGGCTTCAACGAAGTCATTTTCTTGATCATCTATTCACTTCTGAATTTATGTCTTTGATGGAAACCACCTTGACATTCCCTCTAGAATATTCTTGTCCCGGTAACGAAACCATTTGTTGACACAAGGGCAGACCCAGGGTTCAGTTCCAAGAGTGCACCAACAAGCCCTAACAACTGGCCCTTTCCGCTACACCTGCGAAGCATATGCAGTCTCACCCGAAGCAGTGATAGAGGGGTTGCAGGACAGAGATGTCTACAACCAAGGGAACTATCAAGTGGATCCAACACTAGAATAATACAGCATGCATATATCACTTATCAACTTAGATCTATTCCACACATCTATCATATCTACCACAGCAATGCAATAACAGTATATCAAGGCAAAATAACACAGCATCAATCACACACACAAGACAAGATATACGTGGTTCACCCTCTCTCTAGGGCTACGTCCACATAACTGTGTTTTATAATGTATTAAGATGAAGCATACAATTCTTGTCTGCGCTCTTAACTAGCAGATCTTCTTGCTTCTTCTCTCTATCTCTCCCCTCCCTGTGCACCCAACTGCAGGGTTGATCTTCGCACCCAACTGAAGATCTTACAATACAGAAGGCTCTCGTACTCGACACTTCTCTCTCACCCAATATTACTCACTCGATCACACAACAATAATAGTAACAACAACAACAAGATCGAACCTCCTTCCCTCATGTAGGTTCTTATTTATATATTACAATCACTCACCGACATATTTACGCTGAAACCTAGGTGTCAAAACCCTAGATACCAAAACCCTAAGTCAACTTGGCACGCATTTTCAAGGCTTCGTCAGCCTATCTTCCATTCCTTCTCGCGTGGTGTTCCAAAGCATCCAACGGTGGCTTTTTCCTCTTGCTGAGTTGTCCACGATCATTCTTCCTTGATGATCTATCATCCTCAATCTCCTCATCCAACGACTTGTTTCCTTTTACTTCGCTCCGTCTTTTCTGCTCTTTGCTCACTTCAACCCAGTAACAGTCACTGTGTCTTCCGCGCAATTCGCATTCTGCTTTTTCTTCCTTGAGCTTCACTTATTTCCATAACCAAGGGCCAACAAAATGATTGAGGAATCAATGGAAAATGGATCTATAACAAGAATCCTAAACTCAACCTTTCTGGCCCTTATCCCAAAAGAAAACAAATCCACTTCTTTCGAGGATTATAGGCCAATTTCTTTATGTAACTTGTGTTATAAATTGATTTCAAAAGTCATTGCCAATCGGATTAAACCTACACTGTCTAGCAATTTATCTAAAGAACAGTTAGGTTTTCTGAAAAGCGGGAGGATACAGGATGTTATTGGTACAACTCATGAAGCTCTACATAGTATAACAAAAAATAAAGTAAAAGCATTGATTCTCAAACTAGACTTACGCAAAGCTTATGATTGTATAAATTGGGATCTGCTCGAAATGATTTTAATACAAATGGAGTTTGGCATTCAAGTGACAAAATGGATTATGAGTCGGATTACTTCTCCCACTTATGCAATGTTAATCAATGGTGAGACTACGGATTTCTTCAGGGGTGGTCACAGTTTGCACCAGGGATGCCCATTGTCTTCTTTACTTTTTATCATGGTAATGGAAGGTCTCAACCTCTTATTAAAAAAGAGCAAAGCAGAGAACAAACTCTCAAGTATCAAAGTTTCCAGAATGCTTAACATTCTCCATTTATTCTTTGTGGATGATGTCTTAATATTGACGAAAGTTGATTTACATGAGTGGTCGAAAATTGAAAATCTCATTGTTTTTTTCTGTAAAGCTTCGAGCCTACATGTAAATGTATCAAAAACAACCATGCATTACGAAGGCATTACATAGCATGATCTTACTTCCTTTAAATTTGTTCTACCATATACTTTCTCTACATTGAATACAAGTTTCAAATATTTGGGTTATTACTTGAAAATTGGTGCTCAGCAAGCGACAAATTATAAGTGGTTAATTATCAAAATGGGAAAAAAGATCGGCCACTGATGCAATAAGTGGCCATCTCTAGGAAGCTGATACATCCTACTAAAATCAATCATGGAGGGTTAACCGATTTATTGGACATCTCCGGAGCTTATTTCGCGCACAGTTATCAACAAGATCCGAAAAATAATGTTCATTTTTTTATGGAATGGGAACAATGAGACAAATCATTACCACCTTTGCATATGGAATATTCTATCTCATCCAAAATCCTATGGCGACTAAAGCTTTCGTAATTTAACTCTTTTCAATTCAGCTCTAAATGCAAATACTCTCTGACGTGTTCTTAATAGAGATGGCATTTGGCACAAGATAATCAAGGACAAATATCTTCACAATACTACTATCATAAATTGGTTTCATTCTGCCACTTTCCAGCAAAACTTTGCCTCTAGGATTTGGAACAATCTTTAAAGCATGTGCATCTTATTACCCACTGGCTCAGTTGGACATTGGGTTCTGGTCACCTAACCTTTATAGGCAGAGATCATATTTTTGGGATGGGCGACAGACCATTTCTTTCTGAGGATCTTATCAATCATCTTCATAGGAAAAAGATAATGGTTCTTGCCCAAGCTACGACTCATCAATCATCCCCTGATTATTATGGAAAATGGATCTGAAGCTCTAATTTGGAACTGAATGGTAACCTGGCGAAAGAATGGGATCTTTACCAAAAAGCACTTATTGGCACTGGAATAAAGATCAAAGATACCCCATACCAACTCATGTGGACTAAAAGTAACTCTTCTAGTACTCTCTCTATTAAAAATGCTTATCTAGCACTTTTCTCTACTTTTAATTTTCCGATTTTGCATAGTTGGAGGCATAAATTGTGGAAGTGGAATCTTCAGATTATAATTAAACTCTTCGTTTGGTTGGCGACGAATCAAAAAATATTAACTTGGAACATTTTATAGAAAAAGGGTTGGGAAGGTCAAGCATGTGTGTATTATGCAAAAGATGCACAGAGGATATCAATCATTTTTTTATTGATTGTATGTTTACAAAAAAGCTCTGCAATAGAATCAAACCTTTACAAAATCACAAAAGGATTTGGAAAAGTTAAACACTCTTAGCATGTTTTGATTTTTGGATTGAAAATAACTATGTGTCTCATACTCTTGCAACTACTATTTGTTGGTGTATTTGGACCAAAAGGCACAGAGCTATTTTTAAAGATGCAACCCCTTCATATCAATCAGTGTTTATTAAGGTTTCAAGACTTTACAAGCAACAACCTTCATCTCAAGTTTGCCCCCCCATCAAAAAATGTATAATCACTCATTCCAAGAATTTTTCTATCACTTTTTTTTATGGTGCTGCTCAGAGTGATAGGAAAGTATGTGGAGCAGGGAGGGTTATTAAAACCATTGATTCATTAGTTTATAGATGGTATCTAAACTGTGGAAAAGGCACTAACACTAACGCTAAGCTCATGGATATTTGGGCCACTCTCACATTAGCTAGTCATCTTAATCTACCAAAACTACAAGCTTTGGGTGATTCCAAGGTGATAATAGACTAACTTAATGATCATGGTCAGCTTCAAGCAAGTTCTATTGAAGGATGGAAGGTTAGAACTAAAGATCTTATAAAAACTTTCCAGGGTATTAGCTTCCACCATATCTACAAAGATTTCAACAAAAAAGCGGATCAGCTTTCTAAACAAACTCTCCAAGAGCATGAAGGAAAGATTACTTATTATCAATGGGAGCCTAGAGGGGCAAGTCCTTTGAAGCACCTGGCTATGTTCTAATTCTCTATGTTTTTGAAGATAGTTATTATGTGGTTTGTAGTTTAAAGTGTTGAACTTTTCCTTCCTTTGTATGTGTACCTTCCTCGATATTGTTTTTTGACTTTTTGTCTCCTTTTTGAATTGTACAAACTTTGACAATCTCTTCCTATTATCGAGCTTATTATCAATCATGTTAAAAAATAAATAAATAAAAAACCCAAGAACAAGTAGGGCAAGAGTACCTCTAACCATTTAATCAATTTTAACAAGTAGGGCAAGTCATGTTAGCACTAGAGTAGGCTTGGCCATGGTTGATATTATGTAAGAGTAAGTCATGTTAGCACTAGACTAGGCTTGGCCATGGTTGATATTATGTAAAAAAATATATATCTTAACATAATTTTGAACTAATTTTCTATTGAAAAAAAAAAGAGACCCAAGATCAAGTAGGGAAAGAGTACCACTAACCATTTAATCAATTTTAACATTGTTGGGTAAATAAATTAGATTAATTTTGAACTAATTTTCTATTAAAAAAAAAAAGACCCAAGATCAAGTAGGGAAAGAGTATCTCTAACCATTTAATCAATTTTAACATTGTTGGGTGAATAAATTAGATTAGTAGGGCAAAAATACCTCTAACCATTTAATCAATTTGAACATCAGGGATGATTTTAAGGATGGAAATTTATTTTAAAATGTAGAAACCTTGGCTAATCTTACTAATCCTTCATATGCCAACTATAAATGTTTGGCGATATTTTTGTAAAAATATTCAAATTTCTAAGAATTTTATATAGTTTTTATAAAATTTTGGCAATTTTTAAGGTAAAATAATTTTATCCTATAGAATTTTGACAAATCATTTTTAAAATAACGAATCTCGTTTTTGAAAAAACCATAGAAAATTAGCCCATAAGCAAAATTTAGTGCCTAAAATCATCCCTGTTGAACATTGTTGGGTGAATAAATTAGATTAATGGTAAAAACAATCTATAGATATGTTCCTCTCCAAATATGAATAGAATTTAAAAAATAATAATTAAAATTCGTTTCCAACATGTATACAGAAAATTAAATACAGCAAATGAACTCTTTAAACAAACTCTCTCAATTCAGTTCATTAAACAAACACAAATTAAATACCACAAATGAATTCTTTAAACAAACTCTCCGTTCAGTTCAAGGAGGAAGAAGAGGCTAGGATCAAACTTCTAACAATTACCAAATCTATAATTAGTTTTTAATTTATTATATATATATATATAAACCTTTTAAACAAACTCTCTCCCCATTCAAGGAAGGAAGAAGAGGCAAGAGTCCAACTTATAACACTTACCAAATCTATATATGATTATAACAATTACCAAATATATACTTGTAACAATTACCAAATCTAGATATGATTAGACTTTCTATGTGAACAATTTCAAATAATGGCAATGGAAAACGTCTCCCCATTCCAGGAAGACGAGGCAAGATGGCCTCCTACCTTCCTTTACCAGAGGATCCACTGTACACTCCTTTGCCCCATCGTCCTAGCTTACTGAGATGGTTTGTCAGGGCGCTAGTTTCTTAGAGGTTGATTCGGCTGTGACTGATCAAACCTCCGAACTCACTGCTTCAACACTAACTTCGGACTAGCTTATGTTTTACTTTTCCCTCTCTTTTTAATCTTTCAAAATTCCAGGTTCAGTTTCTCCAGTTGCTTTCTTGACCTCTCCTTTAACTTTTTTAACCTTTGCACCAGATGTTATCGGACTCTTAGCTTCTTTTGAGGTCATTCTGTCGCCGTGCATGACCTCCTGCTTTTTGTCCTCTTGCCCAGCACTGACCAAAGACCGACATCAGTTTACCTTCCTCCCTGTCGGTTCTACCATCCACCTTAATCTACCAAAATGACTGGTACTGGGCTCATGGTCTTTTATGCCTTTGCGTTAGTGGCAGGCACGCGCCTTTTGTCTCCATTAGCCAGTCACTGATCTCGAACCTACTACAGACCCCCTGTCACTCGATAGGGCCTGGCTACAACTTCCAACCATTGGCCTGCTACCTTCTGGTCATTTTGCGACGATCCAAGTGGACAGAAGTTTTGGCTTTCTAGTTTTTTATTATGGACTCACTGACTAAGCCACTGATGAAGCCCTCCGACAAAATCCTCTGGGAACAGGAGGGTCTATTTGACAAAGTGGACTTGCTTCAATCCAATAAATTGACTCTTCCCGCCAAGTCACCTACTACCTCTTCCCTTTTAGCTTATGTCGTCTTTACCTACAGGGATAGTTTCCCCCCCTCTGACAACCAACAGTCTTCCAAAAAGCTCCCCTTCTCTTCCCGGAAGCTTTCTTCCCGCAAAAAACTTCTCCACCTTTAGTGCTCGCCACTCCGTCCAAACGTCTCACAAAGACCCCTTCCCTGCTCACTCAGCCTCCCTCGGACGAAAGGTGTGGAAATCAAAAAAATCTATTTCACCACTGGTGCTGGGGGACGGCGTTGGTTTTGAAAATCTGTGCAAGTTGTCTACCTGCTCGTTGGTGGGTCAGATTTCCTACAAGAGTCTGAGCACCCTACCTCTTGAGGATTGGATAAAGTTGAAATGGCTACCTCTACTTGGATACTCTCTGGAAGTGCTCTATCTTAATAAGGGTTGGCTTGGTTTCCACTGCAACTCGCCCGATGATGCAACCTTGCTTCTATCATCTTTATGGGTCTACGGAGGTAGCAGCCTCATGCTCAAGCGGTGGAGACTGGCGTTCAATCCGAATACAGACTACTTCCAGCTCGGACATATCTGGGTCCTTCTTCCGAGCCTCCCACTACATCTCTGGAATGAAGATGCCTTCAGAGCTATAGGTGACTCCCTCGGAAGATTTATTGCACTTGACCCTCAGACCCTGGCAAGCCCCTCGCGGAAAATGGGTAGAGTTCTGGTGGAACTGGATATCTCTGCAGGGCTCCCGGAATCCTTGGAAATCGATTGGAGAGGGCGGATCTTTCTTCAGAAATTGGACTACCTCGGGCTCCCTTTCCGCTGCAATCTCTGCCGAGAAACTGGCCACCTCCGTCGCTCCTGCCCTGGTAAGTCCTCTATGGACCCCTCTGATGATACTGACCTTCTACTTAACCCACCGGCTTATATGGAAGCCGACCCTTCCCTTGCCTACCTGGATACTTCTCCTCCCCCCTTCCCCCCTGCTCCAGAGACTGTTGAATCTTCACTGTCTAAAAACTAAACCAGATCTGCCCCGCACTCTACAAATCACTTTCAGCTGCTGAAAAAGATACCTTCCAAAGTTTCCACTGGCTTTCTTCCCACGGTATTGACTCCTCCCCTCCTCCGGATGAAGCATTACTCCCTACACCCGAGACACCTGCCCCATCAACTCTCTGCCCACTCCCGGATCATGCTGCTCATCCACCGCTTTCTCCTTCGCCTCCTGTCAGGCAGCAAAGCCCACCTCCTTCCTCCTTGGAACCGACAGCCTCTCCGCAGTTTATCGCTGGGTATAGGCAGTCAGACGATGTTGATTTAAATCTCTTGGACGTATTGTCTCCACCGATATCTACCATCAATCAGTCGGATATTATTCCACAATTGCCTATATTTCGGGGAAAATAACTCATCCGCCCAGACTCAGAGGCTAGATGTTCTACCTCCCAACTCCTGGAAAAAGCTGAAAAAGCTATTGTTTGGTCGAGAGGCATTGGTACTGAACTTTCTCCCCTACAGACGCGGAGCTCCAGAAAACAAAAGGAGCTCCTAAACTCTTCTCAAACAGCAGCTGACAGCCCTTCTCAGCAAGGTAAAGCCCTTAGTGCATTGAAGGCTTTGGCACATTCTAAATGATAGTTCTCTCCCTAAACATTCAAGGGATCGGAGGCACCCTCAAGGTTGCCTCCTTCCGAAGGCTTCTGGAGCGATCAAAGCCCGATGTTATTTTTTTACAAGAAACCCTCTCGGCCGATCACACTTCTAGAGATTTTGTTTCTAGATTCCGTCCTTCTTGGTTCACAGTGGCGGTTAGTTCCTTTGGTAACTAACTCTGGTGGCATGCTGGTGGCTTGGGATCCCAGGCTATTTGATCTGAAACCTTTCCGGTTGAGTGGTGGCATTCTTTTGCTAGGTTGTTGTCTTGCTACTTCACAGGAATTGGCGTTCCTCAACATTTATGGCCCCTGTTCGGACAGGAAGCGCTTCTGGTCTTTCCTGGCAGAAAGCGGCCTCCTATCTATTCCAAATCTCATTTTAGGCGGAGATCTCAATCTCATCCTCTCAGCAGAAGAGAATTGGGGAGGTACCTACTTGTCGGGCTCCTCCGAGACCTTTAATAGAGAGCTTTTTGACTCTAATAACTTGATCGGCATTTTGTCAGCCCGACTAGCCCCTACATGGCGAAACGGACGATCTGGTCCAAATGCCATTACCAGGAGACTAGATCGCTTTCTTGTCGCTGACAGCTACCTTTCCTCCTCCGATTTACCTTCCTCGTGGGTGGAGCACCCTTTTCCTTCAACTGAGACCCCCAGCGCGTTTTTGCTCGGCTCCCTTCAAGTTCAACTATCATTGGCTCACTGTTGCTGACTACTCTGCTATTGTCCATGCGGTCTGGAGGGATCCTTGTTTTCTTACTGAAGAAAACGCACAGTTACGCCTAGTCTGGAAACTGAAGATTTTAAAATCCAAAACTAAATCGTGGTATCATGCTAATAGGAAATTGGAACAGTCACGACTTGATTTGTTGGAGACCGAAATTTCACTTTTCATCCTAAAGTCGTCCAACACCGCACTATCATTGGAGGAGTCAACTAGGCAGAAGATGCTTGAATCACATAGAAATTCCATTCTGCGTTTTGAGGAAAACGCTTGGAGGCTTCGTTGTCGCGCAACATGGTTAAAAAGCGGTGATTCCAACTCAAAATTCTTTCATAAAGTGGCGAGCTACAACAGAAACAAAAAAATCATCTGGTCAATTAAAAATAGCAGAGAGGCAGTTATTCGTGGGCAGGATGCCATAAAGGAAGAGGATGTATCGTTTTTCAAAAACCTTTACGCAGCACCCAGCAACCTAAACCTCCTGGAACAATGCTCCTCTGCCAGCCTTTACCCACCGATCATCTCTACAGAGGAAGACACCGAACTCTACAAACCTGTTACCCTCTCTGAGCTAAAGGGTATTCTTCTTCACTTCAAGAAAGAGAGGACTCTAAGTCCTGACGGCTGGACATCGGAATTCTTCATCCACTTTTTTGACCTCGTTGGTGAGGATCTCCTCCAGATGGTTGAAGACACTCGTATAAAAGGTAAGATTCACAGTAGTCTAAATGCCACCTTTCTAGTTATGATCCCAAAAGCAACAAATTCACTCTCCTTCAGCGATTACCGTCCGATCTCCTTGTGCAATCTCATCTACAAGTTAATCTCCGAAGTGATCTCGAACATAATCAAGCCCTTCCTTGACAAGATGTATCTCTGCAGAACAGCTGGGCTTCTTGAAAGGCAGGAGAATTCAAGATGTTATCGGAGCAACCCACGAATGCATCCATAGCATCAAGCAGAAAAAGTTAAAGGCGTTGATTTTAAAGTTAGACCTCAAAAGAGCGTTCGACAGCATTGATTGGGTGTTCTTAAGATTAGTTTTACACTCTGTTGGGTTTGGAGGCAAGTTCATCCAATGGATCCTTTCATGTGTCACCAACGCCAACTTCGCGGTATTGATCAACGGTGAGCCTTCTAGTTTCTTCAAGAGTGAAAGGGGACTCCGACAGGGGTGCCCCCTCTCCCCCTCTACCTTTTTATCTTGATAATGGAAGGTCTTAGCCTCCTTCTCTCCAAAAGCTTCACCGACAACCATATTTCTGGCTTAAAAGTCTCTAATTGTGTTAAAATCGTCCACCTCATGTTTGTTGATGACGTTCTCATCCTCTAAAATGCCGACCTTGTTGAATGGTTAATCATCCTAGAAGTGCTACAACTTTTCAGCTATGTTTAGAGTCTAACCATCAATCCTTCCAAGTCCTTCGTCCACCACTGGGGTCTATCCATTGCAGAACTTCTCCCCCTACAGGGCTCCATCCCCTTTTCCTTTATTAATCTGAGCAAAGGATTCACTTACCTTGGATTCCAGCTGAGATTGGGAGCTTCCTCTCCTAGCGACTGGCGATGGCTAGTGACCCTATTTGAAAAAAGAATCAGATTCTGGTGCAACAAGTGGTTGCCATTGGGAGGCCGCTACATCCTGGTCAAATCGGTTTTGGAGAGCCTCGTTGTCTACTGGATGACACTGGAGCGTTTACCTTTTAGGATTCTTAATCTTATTAGACAACTATCCTTTAACTTTATGTGGAACGACCAAGTTGGCAATCATCGTTTTCACCTTTGCTACTGACAAACGTTGTCAAAGCCTCGAAAGGCAGGGGGATGGGGGCTAAAAAATCTCGCCTCTTCAACTCGACCCTCCTGGCTAGTTCCTTCTGGAGAGCTGTCAACCATGACAGTATTTGGAACCACATCATCAAAGACAAGTACTTGGGCTCCCAGTCACTCCTCAATTGGCTCAGAAAGCCAATGTTACTAATGTTACTGCAGAATTGGGCGTCCCCCTTTTGGAAAGGACTGGTTGCGTCTTCAAAGGTGATCCTCCACTAGCTACGGTGGAAACCAAGATCAAGGAACAATATTCGTGTGGGCAGAGATATGATTCTCGGCTTGGGGGATTCATCGATCCTCTCGCCCTCCCTATGCTCGCGGCTCGAGTCCCTAAATTACACAGCGCTTGCACATGTAAATGCTCCGAGAGGGGTCCACCCTCTTCCTGACTGATGGCTGGGCAATAATGAACTCATCTCGATGGATTGATTGCCACCGAGTGGAAACGTTTCACAACTGCGCTCAAAAGCGTCGGAATCTCTCTTTCAGATACACCGAATATTCTTTTATGGGCCAAAGGGGATGCCTCGAGCTCATGTTCGGTAAAAAAATATCTATGCTACACTCCTCCATCAACAGAGACTGGTTGCTAACTTCTCGTGGCTGCGCCAGATTTGGAATTGGGTGATCCCACTCAAACTTAAGTTTTTTATCTGGTTAGCGGGAACCAGAAAAATACTCGCCTGGGACGTGCTTAGACGCAGGGGCTAGGAGGGTCCTGGCATCTACCTTCTTTGCAGAGAATCTTCAGAGGATACAAACCACATGTTGGTCCACTGCATTTTTACAAAGGAGGTTTGGAACCGCTTGCTCACGCATTTTTCAATTACGAATTCCTGGAGTGGCTCCACCCTTTCAGACTATTTTTCCTACTGGCTCTCCAAAAAATCCGCCCCACCATCTTTGGCTACTCATGCCTACTAGCAACTTTGGTCAAAGCAAAACAAAGCAACTTTCGAGGATCGCCCACCTTCCAGTACAACGGTGTTTTACAGAATTTTGGCCACCTTCATCTGGCAGCCCTCTTCGCTTAAGTCCTTACCACACAAAGCCTACGATTTTACATTGGCAAGCAACCACACACTTGCTTGCTTCAACGACGCTGCAATGTCCAATGGACTTTGCTACAAGGTTGGAGGCTTCTTTAAAACACATTCGAAGAGGATCACAAAGTGGTTTCTAAACTGCAGGGAGGGTACAAATACAAAAGCTAAACTCTTGGAATTGTGGGCCACCCTCACCTTAGCTTCTTTTTGGTCTATCAACCACATTCTTGTTCTCGGTGACTCGAGAGTCATCATTGACTGAATAAACCAAAAAAGCAAGCTACACTCTGTCCATATTGAAGGCTGGATGGATAAAACACGGGACCTTTCCTTTTGCTTCACCGACATCAACTTCCTTCACATTTCTAGAACACACAATAGGGAGGCAGATGCTCTCTCTAAGAGAGCCCTTAACAAGGAGGTTGGGAGACTCTCGATCTACCATTGTGATAATGGGATAGAGAGCTCCATCTCCTCTAATATTTTTGAATGATGAAAGGCAACCTCATAGCTTTGGCTCATTGACAAGATTGTATAGACTGTCCTATTTGGTGTCTCTCCTTTCTATTTCTCAGCTAGTCTGGCTTCATCAACCGACTACGATTGACTATTATCTATTCTCACAGCTAGTGTGCTGATTTTTCTGGTTTTGTGCTCATGGCAACTTGCATTGTAAATGGATTTATAATATTTATAAACTCAAGCAATTTTTTCTTGGAAAAAAAAAGAGTCCAACTTATAACAATTACCAAATCTATATATGATTAGACTTTCTATGTGAACAATTTCAAATAGTGGCAATGCAAAACTTTGATGTTTATTGTTGACAAAATATCATTCATTCATTACTTTTGCAAAACCTAAAAGCATTCTCCTTTTGGGATGAATGTAGTAATAACATTATCACTATTTTTGCCCAACCTTAATAAAATAATAAACCCCTATTGCAATTACCATCACTATCCCTATTATAAAGTGCTATCACTATTGGTTCTGCTGCATCCCATCTAATTAAACCTTTATTGCAAGCAATATCACTATTAAACCTTTATTGCAAGCATTATCACTACCAATATGGTTTGTCTTCCCATCTTATTAGAAGACAAGCTACTAAGCATTAAATAAAAACATCATGATAAACATGTAAACATTGTGTACAGATTCATGGAAATCATGAAGAAAATTCGAAACCATGAGAGCAAAAAAGACAAAACTATAGAAATTCCCACCATTATAAGCTTGTACAAATTACCTAAAACCATGGCAACAATCACAAAACCATCAAAATCAAAGTCAAAATTATAGAAATTCCCACCATGATAAGCTTGTACAAATTACCTAAAACCATGGCAACAATCACAAAACCATCAATATCAAAGTCAAAATTATAGAAATTCCCACCATGATAAGCTTGTACAAATTACGTAAAACCATGGCAACAATCACAAAACCATCAATATCAAAGTCAATTATAGAAATTCCCACCATGATAAGCTTGTACAAATTACGTAAAACCATGGCAACAATCATAAAACCATCAATATCAAAGTCAAAATTATAGAAATTCCCACCATGATAAGCTTGTACAAATTACCTAAAACCATGGCAACAACCACATCAAAATCAAAACATGAATGACATGGTGCTGATCTTACTGGACAACTAAATTACCTCATAAAATCCCATACTTAATCAAAACCATGAAAAATTTCTCAAACGTTTTTCGAAAACATGAGTGACATGGCACTAATTTTATTTGAGAACTAAATTGCCTCGTGAAATCCCATTCTTAATAAAAAGGATGACAAATTTCTCCAATATCGGTGTTATGATTTCAAATAACTGAAAAATAAAAACCCCATCTTGATCAAAACCATGAAAAAATTCTCCAATATTGGTGTTATGATTTCAAATAATTTAAAGCTCCAAACTTGTCTCTCGTAATTTCGCATCATACTTCCTAATCATATTCTTACATCTCATAATTATGCATCATACTTCCAAGCAATCCTTGCACGATCAGCCTGGCACTTCTCTCTAATGATTTCAGACTTTGACTAATTAAACCTCTATTACAACATTTTCACTATTGTTTTTGCTTTGCTTCATCCAAGAAAAATAATTAACAAAATAGAAATTATCGATGTCTCAACCTATGTAAAACTTCTATTGCAGCCATTATCGCCACTGTTTTTATTTATTTTCACTTCTTCCTGTCCTGTTAAAACCTCTATGGCAAGTACCATCAATATTGTTTTTACCTGGATAAAATTTGCATTCGAGAACAATTCTGATCAAATACAGTTGAACTCACTCCAGATCTTCTACACAAATTCTCAACCCATATAATCAGAGAAATTATCTCGAACAGAGGGACATCCGTGCACATGTTTATATTTTTTTCGCTTTTGCTGTATACATATATTTGAATAGAATATGTAAATATACTCATCAGAATTATTTGCAACCAAGTATGCCACACTCAAACATACATTCTTGTTTTTGCTGTGTAGATTTGAATGCGTGTAAATCTTGCATATGTGAAGAATCTTTGAAACAAAATTTCTTAGGATGGTTAAGCAAAGCATTTGATGACAGACACCCTCAACTAGCAAAAACATAACTTTGAAAACAATTTATACGATTAAATGCAATTTCTGAAAACTTGAAAAGATACAAGGGAAACTTGAAATTTTGGATCTTTGACATTAAATGTTCCATACATGCAAACATCAAAACCCCCATGAAGGTCGAGTCAGAATATTATCGGACCTTAGGTTTCGAGCCACATAATACACATATCAGAAACCCTGCACCAAAATGCCCTAAATAGTGACAAATACAACTGTACACCCCAATTTTCTGAATTAAAACCCGGAACAAAATAATAAACAGTAGCTTGAATATTTTAAAACCCTAGAAACTGCCCTGATTTATAACATACCCAAAAACCACATACCAGACTTCCAGTAAAATGATCAACAGGCACCGATCATTTGACTTGAAGGACTAAGCACTGGTGAACTTAGTCACGGCCTTGGTGCCCTCTGAGACAGCATGCTTGGCAAGCTCCCCTGGAAGAGCAAGTCTGACAGCGGTCTGAATCTCCCGGGACGTAATGGTCGGCTTCTTGTTGTACCGAGCGAGCTTCGACGCCTCGCTCGCCAATTTCTCAAAAATATCATTTATAAAGGAATTCATGATTCCCATGGCCTTGCTGGATATACCGATATCTGGATGAACCTGCTTGAGAACCTTGAAGATATAGATCTTGTAAGTCTCGACATTCTTTTTATGCCTTTTCTTTCCCTTCTTGTCTCCGCTTTCTTTGGGGAGCTTCTTCTCGGCCTTGGGAGCAGGCTTCTTCTCTGCGGCCGGAGATTTCTCTGCGACGGGCTTCTTCTCAGCAGGCTTCTTCTCACCCTTGGGAGCCATTGAGACTACAAATCGCTAGAAAGTCGTAGAACTTGCGAGGGCAAACAAATCTTCTATGCGTAAAGATAGAATACTACGGATTGTTCAAAATGCCAAGTGCGATTTGTATTTATAGATTGAATTAATTGCTCTCCTATTGGTTGGTGGCTTCCGCCACGGATCGCTGGCGTCGGTCTAATCTTGCCCGTCAATATTAACTTTGATCCGAAGGCTGTGATCGGTCTCTGCCTCGGAATTTGTATTCGCACCGACTTAATAGATGAAACCACCACAAGTCTTTAAAGTAGTTTAGTTTTGTCTAGGTGAAATACCTTTCTTTCATTATGTTATATGTATGTGCACTATAATTATACGTAAGGAGAGTATTTCACCTAGCCCCATGGGATAGCACAATTGATAAGGCGTGTGCATACTCTCTTGGTACAGAGGGATGTTACGAGTTTAAGCCTTCTGTCCCTCAGTTATATTGCCACATCTCTTCTTAGAGATTAGTTATCATTATTCAAGCAAGATTGTTTCATTCTACATTTTACAGTTTTCAACAAATTTCTTTATTGAATAGAAGTTTAGTTTCATTATCTATGTTATTGTTCACTATATCTATGTGTTAATGTTATAGATCTGTGTTTCATTTTGTTCTGCTCATAAATCTGGATCAGTGGTATCAGAGCAGTATGATCTTCATTTGTTTATTTGTACATGTCCCCAACAAGGTCAGGGTATAAGCAGTTGGGACTCGAACCAGTTGAGTCTTTGCAAGATCAGTCTTGCTGAACCCGATGGTCGGCCATGGGGGAAGAAAAGAGAGACGATGGGGCAGGAGATCCCTTCAAACTGTTGCTCGAGGAAGCCCTCGCACGGCAGAGGAATGAGATGATGGATAATTTTGCACAAATCCTTCGATCACTGCCATTAAGCAACAAGTCTTCCTCGAGCGGAGGCACCACCCCCTTCAAGGTACATATAAATTTTGATATTCCTATATTTAAAGACCAGATAGATGTGGATGATGTAGACAAATAGTTAAACCTTCTAAAAGGGTATTTTTTTGTCCGTAACTTTTTCGATAGAGAAAAAATTACATTTACGCTCCTTAAGGTCGTCCCCCATGTCAAAGATTGGTGGGAGACTTTCTGTAAGCAAAAGGCAACAGAGGAATCTCCAATATTTGCAGTCACACCCACCTGGGGTTCTTTCAGGGATGTTGTTAAGGAACAATACTACCCTGTTGGAAGTTATGACAACTTATATACAAGATGGACCACATTGTGGCAATAAAGGGACCAAACAATGCTAGAGTTCACCAATGTCTTCCATATCTTGCGCACTAAGCTGGGTATCAAAGACTCTGAGCGACATCTGGTGCTCAATTACCGCGGTGGTCTACATATATACATCTAGACAAAAATGTAGTTTTTTGACATCTCGTCCTTGGGCGCGGCCTATTGATATGCTGTCAAAATCGAGCAGAAGCTTAAACAAAAGATGCGACAGTTTGGGTCTGTGAACCCCTCATAGTAAAAGCAAGGCAAAGGCAGCCCCAGCCCGCAAAACAAAGGATGGAGCAAGGATGGACAGCCTCAGGACAACCATTCTAAGCTACAAACAAAGAAGTACAATGGGAAGACAAAGAAAGACACTGGGAAGTGGTGCGAGTTCCGTAAGGGCCCCTGGCATAACACTGTTGAATGTCGCTCAAAGTAGTCATTGGTGGTCGAGGTGAAAGCCTCTGAATCAAATATGGGTTCTGACCCAGTGCCACCATTGCTACCACCAAGATCCAGCCCAATGAACATGATGAACCAGAGGAAGGTGATCACATATTTCATTCACAGATGTGGGTGAAGGGTACTTCGATGCACTTCATCGTTGATAGCATTAGCCAGAAGAGCATCATCTCAACGGAGGTCATCGAGCGATTGGCTCTACCGACAACACTGCACCCACAGTCGTACACCATCAGATGGCTCCGCCAAGGGAGAGATCTTCGCGTCAACCAAAGTGTTTCCTGCCCTACGACATCAATCCCTTCAAAGATGAGGTATTATGTGATGTCGCCCTCCTTAAAGTTTGTGATGTTCTTTTGGGCCAACCTTATTTATGGAAACGTCATGTTGTATATGATTATAGGCCTCGTAGTGTTATTATTACTTTCCTATTGTCATTTCCTTGATCTTTGCCAAGCAATGTAGGAAGGTCATCTCTTAGACTGGGAAGTTTGTCTTCTTCATGATTCGCACTCAAAGTGAGCAGAAGGTTGTAGCCACATCCATGGCCTCCGTGACAAGTCTCTCCACACAGCAGAAGCAAGTGGATAAGGTCATGGAAGAATACAAAGACATCTTCTCCTCACCCACTGGGGTACCTTTGCACTGTCAGGTCAAGCATTCAATCAATCTGACCCCCAGCGCACCGCTACCCAATGGACCAGTCTATCGTTGTTCTCAATCAGAAAATGATGAAATCAAGCATCAGATCCAAGAGTTGTTAAAAAAGGGGCACATCTGACCAAGCTCGTCACCTTGTGGAAGCTCAACCGTACTTGTGCAGAAGAAATATGAGACTTGGCGACTCTGCATTGATTACCAGGTCCTAAATTAAATCACGATTAGGAACCGATACCCAATTCCCTGAATTAACAATATCCTTGACCAACTCAAGGGAGGGAAATACTTCAGTAAGATTGATCTAAAGTCTGGCTACCACCATGTCCCAATAGAGCATACTGATGTATGGAAGATTGCCTTCAAGTCCAAAGAAGGTCTTTTTGAATGGTTGGTCATGCCCTTTGGCTTGACGAATGCCCCAACAACTTTCATGAGGATGATGGACGATATCTTGCAGCATTTCACCATTTTTTGTGGTGGTGTATTTGGATGACATCCTCATCTTCAACAAGATTTGGCAGAACACTTGCAGCATATTCAGCAGGTTTTGCACACTCTGCGGCAACATGGTCCAGTACCTAGGCTACATTGTTGATGAGCATGGGGTGTATGTCGATCCAGCCAAGATCCAGGTCATTCGTGACTAGCCATCCCTGAACACACTCATTGAGCTTCGAAGCTTCTTAGGCCTTGTCAATTTCTATCGCAGGTTCGTGTTGGGATTCTCCCACATTGCATGAGCCCTTATCCAAGCGACTAGGGGTGGTGGCAAGGAAAAGTTCGTGTGGGGCCATTCGCAAAATAAAGTGTTCAATGATTTGAAGCAACACTTGTGCTCAACCTTGATGCTCTCATTACCCGACCTGCAACAGTCTTTTGAGATAAAGACAAATGCTTCAGACTATGTTGTGGGCACAGTTCTCACTCAGCACGGACATCCCATGGCTTATCATAGTGAAACACTATCAGATATCGTTCGTAAGTACCCCAATTATGACAAAGAAATGTACTCCATTGTACAATCCTACCGCCAGTGGAGGCATTACATTCTTAGGAAAGAGACAGTCATCCACACTGATCATAAGCCTATGTAGTTCATGCAAACACAAGGAAAATTGCAGAATGACCACCATCAAAAGTGGTCCACATACTTGCAGCAGTTCCATATCAACATCAAGTATAAGATAGGGAGCACCAATTGCGTCGTTGACTGCCTTAGTTGACCTCCAGTTGCAACACTAACCACGATGCTACACTCCTGCGGACATGAGACCTTCGGCTGGCCCCAACTCTACGAGAAAGATCCTAACTTCGCAACTATCTACCATATGTTAGGCATAAACACAATTGTCACTAATTTCCATCTTCGGGATGGGTTGTTGTGCCATCTAGGCCATCTCTGCGTCCCATCAAGCAAGTGAGGGAAGCTAATTTGGGAAGATCACTACAGTCGGGTGGCAGGACACTTCGACATAAAAAATATAGTGTTAGTGTTGCAACAACATTTCTATTGGTCGAAACTTCGACAAGGTGATGCAGGAGCATCGCCAACTCAGCAAGCAAGCCAACACATCAAGCGAAGGATCAGCTGGAATAAACAAAATCAAATTTTGAAAAGAGCTTTGGGAATGTAGCGCAAGTCTTAAATGAACCTTTATGAAGGAGCGCCTTTAGTATGATGTATCAGACCTCGAGCCATACGCTCTTGTCTGAAATAGATAGGAGGCATTTATTAGATTTAATGCAGGTAGATAGATGTTTTAAGCCTAGATTAGACAGTTTCAATTTCGAGAGGGAAACCGGATATAGACACCCTCCTTTGTACATTGTAACATTATTCAGATTCAAACATTCAGGAGCAAGAAGAGAGAGCAAGCAGAGAATTTGTGAAGAACACCCATGTACAGATGTTTTTGAATTAATAGAAGAGAGTCTTTGATTCAATTTCATGACTGGTGTTGTTTTCTCTGTGTATGTTGTTTATGTGTTCATGAATGTTTACTCTCTGGTCATGCATTGGCTTTGAATATGTTGTGCATATGATTTCAGGTTTTTAACTGAGGTCTGAGAGAGAAGAGAATAAGTTTCAATTGTTTCTCTGTCTGAGTCGGGAGATTCCTGCATAGAGTGCAGTTGAATTCATCCACATAGAGTGCATTGATGAGGCTCGATAGTTAAACCCTTATTCTCATTCACCCAGAAGTTGAAGTGGGTTGGTAGAGCCGTGCAGGAGAAGTACAGGCTGAACTTGAAGTCTCAGTGGCTAGTCTGAGCAAAAGAAGGCAGAGACTGTTGTTGTCGGAGGTGCACAGAGTCTGAAAGACTCAACACTAGGGGAGTTGTTGAAGATCGAGCACGACTAGTGTGCGCAAAGTCTCTCTGAAGGAATCGGAGTTGACAAGCTCAGGGGGGATAGTTCCTTCGTGATACCGTGGAGGAGAACCCAGGAGGTGATTCAAAGACGGTTCGAGCAGGCATGAGCTTTAGATCGGGAGGAGTCCTTGAAGAGGAGAAACCGACGGTCAGGGTTCGCAGAGGAGCCTAGCGAAATCCCGCCAGCCGTTAGATCTCGAGGAGCTGCACACGGGTTAAACCTGAGCGCACCGAGGAGGAACTCAAGAGCCATTGGGATTCGACTCATCGGAGAATCGGGGTTTGTGAAGACGAGAGGTTTGATCCCATTGGAATCGTGATTGGCGATTTCCCGACGCAGTCAGAACCGTTCGATCTGACAGACGCGTGTCCAGAGATCCGAAGGAGTCAGGATATAGGCATCATCGGGTTTTCATAAGGCTGAGAATCGAGATCTTGAGAGTCTCGAAATCCCGAGACGGGATCTCAACCGTAGATCTTGACAGGACACGTGGTGAGAGATCCTGGAGAGTCGGGGTTCGGGATATCGGGGTTCTTGACTACAGAGGACACTTGCACGTTGGGATCGCGATCCGCGATATCCCGAAGGTGACGTGGCAGTGTGGGACCACAGGAGAGAGTGGAATACAGGTGGCATCGGAGATCGGGGATCGGGGATTCCTGAAGTGCGAGTTCTTTGCATTTCAAACTCGCAAACTCCGAAATCCCGATAAGGGGGAAGGACACGGTCACGAGGGTTGACAGGTCGCACGAGGAGGAGCAGCCGAAGGGGCTAGTGCCATAGCGGGAGCACCATCGCATATCGGGGTTCGGAGATTTGGGGAGGCAGTGAAACACGACACTGCATATGCCGATTTCCCGATAGGAACAAGGAAGAGTCAGCATTGAGACCCATCGGGTTTCGGGGATTTGGGTAGCACGAGGAACGTGCTCGCTAGTTTCGCGATATCGCGAAACCCAATTTCTCGATAAGTCAAAGGGAGATCACAGAGAGCATTCTGTGGGTATTAAGGGGTCCCGATAAGGGATCGAAAGAACCTTGAAGTTCTTCGGGCCTAGGATAAAGGAAGGTCCTGGTGGGAGTGGACGTGCCCTGGGTGGCGCGTTTGCATCAAGTGGTATCAGAGCCAGAAAATCTCTCTGTTTTCTGTAGTAGAGGAGAAGAGAAAATTTCATCATGCCACCGAGAAGAGGTAGACAATCACCCAATCCAGAGGGGGAAAGGGAATTGTCCAGGGAAAGAGAAATGTCCAGAGAAAGAAGTAGCCAAGGACAGAATGTAGAGATGGAGAGGGAAATACGAAATCTTCGTGCCAGAATAGAAGATATGGAAGCAGCGCACAGACGCACAGCAAATACTGGAGATCTAAGTGACTCTGAAGGCGAAGTTGAAGTTGTACCACAAGGAGGAGTTGCAGCCGAAGATGCAGCCAACGAGCGATTGATCAAAGCTATTGCTCGAATGAGTTCAAAGACGAAAATGGACATTCCAACTTACGAAGCAAGTCTGGATGCAGAAGAGCTGTTGGATTGGATCAGGGCTCTTGACACCTACTTCGATTATGAAGATATCGAAGAGGATAAGAAGGTAAGGCATGCTGTCACAAAATTGAAGGGACATGCAGCATTATGGTGGGACGAGCTTCAGGCAGACAGACGTGCCAAAGGAAAACAAAAGATTAAAAGTTGGGATAGAATGATTGCTAAGATGAAGGCAAAATTCATCCCCAGGGATTACCAGATCACACTGTTCAGGCGAATGCAGAACCTGAGACAGAAGTTGATGACGGTGAAGGAATACACCGAAGAGTTTTACAAGCTCAATATCAGAGCAGGTCATCGAGAGAGCGATGATGAGAAGGTAGCTAGATACCTGAATGGTCTGAGATACGACATTCAGGATGAATTAAGCATGGCGACCATCAAAACGATTGAGGATGCTTACCAGATGGCTCTGAAAGCTGAGGAGAAGCTGAGCCGTAAGCAAAGCCAGCGAGGGCGAGGCAGAAGTCAGCCCAGAGGCAAAGCAGTTGCCCAGGAGAAATTTCAGAAGCCCAAAGAGGAATGGAAAAAACCTCAGGGTAAGATTGAGAGAGGTGGAACCTCACAGCGAGGACAACAATATGCTGAGCCGAGGAGACAGCATACAGAGCGGGGTGGCGGTTATGCTGACGCCAATACGTTTCCTCGTACCAGAGATAGGGGAAGAGGCAGAGGAGGAGTCATCACATGTTTTACATGTGGGAAGGATGGACATAAAGTTGTTGATTGTCCCGACAGGAAAACAGACAGAGGAGAAGCTCACATCGTTGAGGCGCATAGGCGTGATGATGAGAATGAGGACACCGGAAGTGGGAGGTCACTGACGGTTCACAAAGTTCTCTTAACACCCGAGAAAGAGGTGGAGGACACAGCTCAAAGGACCAGACTTTTTCGAACTACATGCAAAACCAAGGGTTGGAAATGCAAGGTTATTGTGGATAGCGGAAGCACCGACAATCTCGTTTCGACCGGGATGGTAGAAAAGCTGGAGCTGGATACAACTGATCACCCGAGTCCATACAAGGTTTCATGGCTACAGAAGGTACATCAAGTGAGTGTCACTAAACAATGTTTAGTTGATTTCAAGATGGGTGAATATAAGGATAAAGTCCTATGTGATGTCATTCCCATGGATGTATGTCATGTATTACTGGGTAGACCATGGCAATATGACCGAAATGTGGTTCATGATGGGAGAATGAACACATACACTTTGGAGAAAGATGGGAGGACACATAGATTGCTTCCGAAAAAGGATGAGGAGGTGAAGCCGGAAGTAAGCAACACCATACTTCTCATGAGTGGGAAGGAGCTTCTTACAGAGATGGAGAAGAGAGAAGATCCACAATTCTTTGTGGTCAGGAAACCGAGAATTGTCCTGACTAGCACAAGAGTGGATGATCTACCAGATGAGATTCAGGAACTGCTGGAAGAGTTCGCTGACATCATCGTGGACGAATTACCTCGTTCGTTGCCACCAATGAGGAGTGTGAGTCATCACATTGATCTCATACCCGGAGCCAGTTTGAGGAATAAGGCTGCGTACAGGTTGACGCCGCAGGAGAATGAGGAGGTCAAAAGACAGGTACAGGAGCTGCTGGATAAAGGACTGGTTAGGGAAAGTCTTAGTCCATGTGTCGTTCCAACGGTACTAAGTCCAAAGAAGGATGGAGGCTGGAGAATGTGCACTGACTCCAGAGCGATTAACAAAATCACCATCAGGTACAGATTTCCACTACCGAGAATGGATGATCTGATGGATTGCCTGAGTGGGGCAAATTACTTTTCAAAGATTGATCTGAAGAGCGGATATCATCAGATTCGCATGAGGGAAGGTGATGAATGGAAGACAACATTCAAGACAAACGAAGGTTTGTACGAATGGCTAGTCATGCCGTTTGGCTTGACAAACGCGCCGAGCACATTCATGAGGCTGATGAATGAAGTCCTAAAGGAATTCATCGAGAAGTTTGTAGGCGTATATCTGGATGATATATTGATCTATAGTAAGACAAAGGCTAAACATTTGGAACATCTGGCCATTGTAATGAGAAAGCTACAGCAGGAGAAGTTGTTGATCAACATGAAGAAGTCCTCATTTATGAAGACAGAGCTCATTTATTTGGGTTTTGTTGTTTCAGCGAATGAGTTGAAAATGGATCCGGAAAAGGTGGAAGTGATTAAGAATTGGCCATCACCGAGAAATGTTTTTGAGGTGAGAAGTTTCCATGGACTGGCTAGTTTCTACAGGAAGTTCATTAGAAATTTCAGTGGAATTAGCGCAACGATAATGGATACGGTGAAAAAGCGACACAAGTCTTTTCATTGGACAGCACAGGCTGAGAAAATCTTCAATCTGTTGAAGCGGAAGATCATAGAGCAACCAGTGTTAGTGTTGCCAGACTTTCAGAAGACATTTCAGGTGAAATGTGATGCAAGTGGATATGCCATAGGAGAGGTCTTGAGTCAAGAGGACAGGCCAGTTGCATATTTCAGCGAGAAGCTGGATGAAGCAAAGCTGAAATACTCCACGTATGATAAAGAGTTTTATGCCATCATATAGGCATTAAAGAAGTGGAGGCATTACTTGATCCCGAAAGAATTTGTATTGTACAGCGATAATCTGCATTGCAGTTTGTGAGTCAACAGGAGAAGTTGAACCAGAAGCATGCAAAATGGGTAGAGTACATGCAGAATTTCACGTTCGTGATCAAACACATTTCAGGAACTGCTAACAAAGTGGCTAATGCTTTGAGCAGAAAATGTTTGTTGTTGCAGGAGTTATGAGTCAAGACATTGGGTTTTGAGAATCTGAAGGACATGTACATCGGAGATGCAGACTTCGGGGAAGCATATGAAGCAGCTGAGAATCCCGTTCTTAGAGATCGGAGCCCGTGGATAGACTACATGATCCAGGAGGGATTGCTATTCAGAGGCAATCAACTGTGTATTCCAGATTGCTCCATGAGGGAGAATCTGCTAAAGGAAAAGCACAGCGGGGGCTTAGCAGGTCACTTTGGTCATGATAAAACATTCGCAAAGCTGAGCGAATCGTATTTTTGGCCGGGCATGCGAGCAGATGTCAAGAGGTTTGTTGACAGGTGTCGAATTTGTCAACATTCGAAGGGCCGGAAGCAGAATGCCGGTTTTTATCAGCCATTACCCATACCTGAGAGGCCATGGGGGGCGATCAGTATGGATTTTGTATTGGGTTTGTCGAGGACGCATAGAGGGGTTGATTCCATCTTTGTGGTGGTGGACAGGTTCTCGAAGATGGCACATTTTATTCTGTGTCAGAAGACTAGCGATGTGACTCACATCGCAAACTTGTTTTTCAAAGAGGTTGTTAGACTTCATGGATTGTCGAGAAGCATAGTCTCGGACAGGGACACCAAATTCATAGGTCCTTTTTGGAGGACGCTATGGAAGAAGCTAGGGACTAATTTGGCTTTTAGTTCAGCGTACCACCCGCAGATAGATGGGCAAACAGAGGTGGTCAACAGAAGTCTTGGAGACTTGCTGAGAAGCTTGGTGACGGAGCACCATACCAACTGGGACAACATATTACCGCAGGCATAGTTTGCATACAATGATTCACTGAATCAGAGTACAGGCAAAAGTCCATTTCAGATTGTGTATGGGACACAACCGAGAGGAGTTTCTGAACTCAGGGAGTCAGAACAGGCTGCGACTAGCAGTGCAAGCGCAGAAGAATTCGCGGAGGCGATGAAGGAACTTCACAACAGGGTGAAGCAGCGACTGCAAGATTCAAATCAGGAGTACAAGCACAGAGCAGATCAACATCGGAGACAACTTTAGTTCGAAGTTGGTGATCTTGTTCTAGCACACTTGAGGAAGGAAAGGTTCCCAAGGGGAACATACAACAAACTGAAGATGAAGAAAATTGGGCCATGCAGAGTCCTGAAGAAATTTGGAGAGAACGCTTATGAAGTTGAGTTGTCGGATGGAATTGGGATATCTTCGATATTTAATGTTTCAGATTTATACCCATACAGGGCTGGAGAAGTAGAGGCTGGAGCTAAGGAACAAATGATCCACTGGCAGAAGCAATTACCAGTTGCAGACAAGCTGCAGATGGAGTGCATACTAGACAAACGAGTGGGAAAGAAGACCAGGCGAAAGCAGTACTTCGAGTACCTGGTGAAATGGAAGAATCACCCAGTCGAAGATGCTAGCTGGGAAAATGAAGCAGTGATACAGGAGCATGGACAGACCGTACAGGAGCTCATGGACAGGAGCCCATGAAATCTTTCAAGCCGAGGAGTATGATGCAAGAGCATCGCCAACTCAGCAAGCGAGCCAACACATCAAGCGAAGGATCAGCTGGAATAAACAAAATCAAAATTTGAAAAGAGCTTTGGGAATGTAGCGCAAGTCTTAAATGAACCTTTATGAAGGAGCGCCTTTAGTATGATGTATCAGACCTCGAGCCATACGCTCTTTTCTGAAATAGATAGGAGGCATTTATTAGATTTAATGCGGGTAGATAGATGTTTTAAGCCTAGATTAGACAGTTTCAGTTTCGAGAGGGAAACCGGATATAGACACCCTCCTTTGTACATTGTAACATTATTCAGATTCAAGCATTTAGGAGCAAGAAGAGAGAGCAAGCAAAGAATTTGTGAAGAACACCCATGTACAGATGTTTTTGAATTAATAGAAGAGAGTCTTTGATTCAATTTCATGACTGGTGTTGTTTTCTCTGTGTATGTTGTTTATGTGTTCATGAATGTTTACTCTCTGGTCATGCATTGGCTTTGACTATGCTGTGCATATGATTTCAGGTTTTTAACTGAGGTCTGAGAGAGAAGAGAATAAGTTTCAATTGTTTCTCTGTCTGAGTCAGGAGATTCCTGCATAGAGTGCAGTTGAATTCATCCGCATAGAGTGCGTTGATGAGGCTCGATAGTTAAACCCTTATTCTCATTCACCCAGAAGTTGAAGTGGGTTGGTAGAGCCGTGCAGGAGAAGTACAGGTTGAACTTGAAGTCTCAGTGGCTAGTCTGAGCAAAAGAAGGCAGAGACTGCTGTTGCCGGAGGTGCATAGAGTCTGAAAGACTCAACACTAGGGGAGTTGTTGAAGATCGAGCACGACTAGTGTGCGCAAAGTCTCTCTGAAGGAATCGGAGTTGACAAGCTCAGGGGGGATAGTTCCTTCGTGATACCATGGAGGAGAACCCAGGAGGTGATTCAAAGACGGTTCAAGCAGGCATGAGCTTTAGATCGGGAGGAGTCCTTGAAGAGGAGAAACCGACGGTCAGGGTTCGCAGAGGAGCCTAGCGAAATCCCGTCAGTCGTTAGATCTCGAGGAGATGCACACGGGTTAAACCTGAGCGCACCGAGGAGGAACTCAAGAGCCATCGGGATTCGGCTCATCGGAGAATCAGGGTTTGTGAAGACGAGAGGTTTGAGCCCATTGGAATTGCGATTGGCGATTTCCTGACGCAGTCAGAACCGTTCGATCTGACGGACGAGTGTCCATAGATTCGAAGGAGTCGGGATATAGGCATCATCGGTTTTTCATAAGGCTGAGAATCGAGATCTTGAGAGTCCCGAAATCTCGAGACGGGATCTCAACCGTAGATCTTGACAGGACACATGGTGAGAGATCCTGGAGAGTCGGGGTTCGGGATATCGGGGTTCTCGACTACAGAGGACACTTGCACGTTGGGATCGTGATCCGTGATATCCCGAAGGTGACGTGGCAGTGTGGGACCACAGGAGAGAGTGGAATACAGGTGGCATCGGAGATCGGGGATTGGGGATTCCTGAAGTGCGAGTTCTTTGTATTTCAAACTCGCGAACTCTGAAATCTCGATAAGGGGGAAGGACACGGTCACGAGGGTTGACAGGTCGCACGAGGAGGAGCAGCCGGAGGGGCTAGCGCCATAGCGGGAGCGCCATCGCATATCGGGGTTCAGAGATTTGGGGAGGCAATGAAACACGACACTACATATGCCGATTTCCTTATAGGAACAAGGAAGAGTCAGCATTGAGACCCATCGGGTTTCAGGGATTTGGGTAGCACGAGGAACGTGCTCGCTAGTTTCGCGATATCGCAAAACCCAATTTCCCGATAATTCAAAGGGAGATCACGGAGAGCATTATGTGGGTATTAAGGGGTCCCGATAAGGGATCGGAAGAACCTTGAAGTTCTTCGGGCCTAGGATAAAGGAAGGTCCTGGTGGGAGTGGACGTGCCCTGGGTGGCTCGTTTGCATCACAAGGTGTCAAAAAGTATATCAAGTCCTGCACGACCTACACCATTTCCAAACCGGCCATTAAGAAACAAGGCATGTACACCCCTCTTCCCACTCCCGATAGGCCCTGGGAATCCATCTTGATGAACTACATGTTGGGGGCTCCTTCAACCAAACAGGGAAATGAATTTATTTTTGTGGTTGTTGATCAATTTTCCAAGATAGTGATTATGGTCGCCTGGAAGAAGAGCATCACAGTGGAGGCCACTTCCAAGCCCTTCTTCGAACAAGTGGGTACATTTTGGGATACCACAAACCATCGTCTCATATCGGGACAGTTGGTTCCTCAACACATTCTGGTCGACCCTCTGGTCACGACTGGACACCAAGCTCACTAAATCCACTGCCTTCCACCCCAAATAGATGGCCAAATCGAGGTCGTCAACATGATGATTGTGCATATCTTGTGCATGTACAATTCCAAGCACCTGCACACATGGGATGAGAGTCTTCCATATGTTCAACACAGTTACAACATAGACATACATAGCTCAACCGACCACAACCCCTTTAAAGTGGGATTGGGATTTCAACCATTTGGTCCCGTGGATGTTGCACTACTCCTTGCATCCACACATGCATAATCATCCCATGCTCAAACCGAAGCCGACAAAGCCACCCGGTTCATTAAACAAATCCAACACATACACCAACAGGTTCAGGATATGTTGCAGAAGTCCAATGCTAAATACAATTAGCGCCATGATCAACACCAGGTGCCACACAAGTTTCAGGTGGGAGATAAAGTTTGGTTGCATTTGCAGAAAGAATGATCCGGATTATTTTTGGCATGAAATGAGAGCGGGGATATAATAATGAAATGCACAAAGATATCGCAGATATTCAATAATATAACATAAATGGATCATAGATGCAACCATAAACACAGATATACAATAATACATGATTTTTATTAATGAAATAAATGTATAGAGACTGTAAAAATATAGAGTGAAAGACTCTCTAGAATGGTGGTGGCTTATTTTTGAGAAGAGATGTGACGGTTGCGCTCATTCGCAAGAAGGAGATTACAATGAGGCTCTGAAGGCCTTTTTACAATAAGCAAGGATGCCAAAATTCCTAGACATCCAAAAACCAAACCCTAGGAGATGAAGCGCCAAAAGTCACGTGGGCTCCATTTGGGTAAGTTAGTACATCAACTTTCCAGGGTCGTAACTTTTGCATACAATCTTCGTTTTAGGCGTATGATAGCCCGTTGGAAAGGTATTTTTGAGGAGATTCATTTTAGGCACAATATTGAAGGAGATTACATATTTCAAACATGTTTTCCCAAAAAACATCGTTTAGGGCCTCAAAATGGCCCCGAAAGTTAAAACCTGCTAAAAATAGTAAATTTCCAAAATTATTAGAAAACTATTTTGAGCCAGTTGGAAAAGGTGGGTGGCCATCGATATCCACCTGAATCAAAGAATGTCTTACATGACCCCATCGAAAGCTTTTTCCACTCTGCTATGGCCCTTACGTCATCACCAAGATTATGGGTGACAACGCTTTTGAGCTCAACATTCCCCCCTTCCTTGGCTTGCACCCAATGTTTAATGTGGACCTCCTTCGTCCGTACTTTCTACCATTATTGGACACCTTAGAGATAGCAGAATAGTTGACACCGATAGAGCTCAACCCTGACTGCATGGAACAAGAATCCACTAATCATATCACGGACACACATGTCAAGGGCACTCACCAACAGAATCTTCAGCTTTATCGTGTTGTCAAAGCGGGGCAACTCCTGCACCAAGGAAAGTGGCTCACTCGGGGCCAAATTCAACAGAAATTTCCTCATATGATGGGGGAACTCAATGCAATGGAGACCATTTCTTATTAAGGGGGGAGGATTGATCCAGGTGGATATCGGTGGCCACCCACCTCTTCCAAATGACTCACATACAGATTTCATCTTGGCAGTGTTTTTCTAGCTTTTCGGGGCCTTTTTTAGGCCCTAAACAACATTTTTTGGGCCCACCACAAAGAACACGACGGAAAAATGTGTAGTCCTCGGATAGACCTTTCCAATGGGATATCGTGTGACTAAGACGAAGATCGTATGCAAAAGTTACGAGCTCGGGAAGTTGATGTACCAACTTACCCCATCGGGGTCCACATGACTTTTGGCACTTCATCTCCTAGGGTTAGGTTTTTGGATGTCTAGGGTTTTCTTATTACTTCTTGATGCTAAAAAGGCTTGGAGGCCTCATTGTAATGTGCTCAGAAGAATGCGCATAGCCACCACATCTCTTCTCAAAGATTAGCTACCACTATTCGAGCAAGATTGTTTCATTCTGCATTTTACAGTTTTCAACAGTTTTCTTTATTGAATAGAAGTTAAGTGTTAGTATATCTTTGTTATTGTTCACTGTATCTATGTGTCAATGTTATAGGTATGTGTTTCATTTCATTCCACTCATAAATATGGATCAAATTCTTAGTTTGAATCTCTTTGTTTTTTTTGGAATGTATTCATGAATTTAACATGGTGGCATAGCTTAGGGTTTGAAAATCCAAACTTGGTTCTATTGTTACAAGGCATTTTCGAGGTTATCGCATCACAATAACACTGTGTATGGTTATGTGCTCATAAGAATTCAAATTTATAAAGGAATCAACTTATTTGGACTTGTGAGATTTTGTATCAAGGGTTGCAGAAGTAACATGGATTCTAAGCATGAACTAGTATTGATTGATGGAATAATTATGACATGTGGGTGTAGGATATGGAGACTTCACTAAAGAGTAAAGATCTATGACAATTTACAAAAACTGTGGTTATTTTCCTATAGATGATCATGAGAAGTTCTTGCTCAATGGAAACTCGGATGAGGTTGTAGGTGTCATGACAACATACATCTCAAGAGAGATTTGGTTCCATGCTAGTGAGATTTGTTGCCTGACTGAAGTTTGGAAGAAGCTAAATAAGTTTCTTGATAAAGTTAATGAAAGTTGGGTTATGCAACTTGAGAAAGAGTTGATCTCTCTAGGACCTCTCTTTCCACATGATTCATAATTATTTGGCTTATGTTAAGGAGTTGCAACTAAATCTAAGGAATGTGGGAAAGACTTCCCGAAGAAGGGAGGTCAATTGATAGAATTAATTCTAATGAATTTGAAAACACCTTGTGATGTTTTTTGTTCCACATTTCATGCAACTTGGGCTTCAAGGAAGAAAGACAACAAGGATTATACCTTTGAATCCTTTCCCAGTTCACTGATTGGGGAACAAAAGAAACTTCTCGATGAAGGAAAGCTTACTAGATAAACCACAAACACTTTTTATGAATGGAAAAGGAAAACATAATTACAAGAAAAGAGGTCAATATGGTAATTTGGAAAAAATCCATGGAGGAGATCATAATTATAATCACGATGCTCTAGTCAACAAAAGAAAGAGGTCAATTGACAGTCTAAAATGGACCTAGAAGGAAAAATTGAGGTTTTAAATCTCTAATATTCTAATAGTTTCTTAACAAAGGTGCTCTGCATATACCTATTGAGGAAACCTTAGATCATCATCGCTCTTTCTCTTTGCATTTTCATCATGGCAGGGGGAGACCTTGACCCCCCCTATGAATTCAAAGTAGACATCGAAGCCTTCAAGCAACTTGTGGGTTCTCTGGGGAATCCCTTAGCTAGACCCACCCACTCCTAGTTTGTGAAAAAAATGGACTAGATCCCAGAGATTGTTATTCCTCGTATCGGTACTCATAAGAAAGCTATGGCATATGAATCCAAATGTATTATCAAATAGTTTATGGGCCTCTGGCCCTTCCCTCGACAGATCGAGCTCTAGATTGCACAGAACTGGCAACCTCTAATTCAAGGAAGAATGAGTCATTTTTTTGTGGTAAATGCTTCTACATTTTCTATTTTGAGCTTAAATAAGTTCAAGATCTTATTTTTCACAATAGGTCGTACTTTTTTGGATCGCGAGGTTTATATATGAACTGGTGGATGTTGAACTTCGATCAGAATACGACATCCCAACAACATTCATGTTTGGGGTCATCTTCCTGATGCAGGGGCATCGCCAATGTCAAGCGAGCGTGGGGAAAGCGCCAACACATTTTAGACACATGATACATTATTTAAAAACTTTTGAAGATAAATGCGCCAAAACGTAAATGTGATAGTTAAGGAGAGGCGTACTTATATATTGTAAAGGACCTTGAGCGATCCACTCTCATCCATAGTAGGTAGAAAGCATTTATGTTAGTAGGTAGCTTTGAATTCTTAGAGTTGACAGTTTTAGGAGTGGAGGGAAAACGGATATAGACACCCTCATTGTGTAATTGTAACATAGAAGGAGGATGCCAATTCAGAGCAGAGTAGTGAAGAACATTACCAAGAGGAAGAAAAGAGAGCATACAGAGCTGGAACATAGAAACTATAATTGAAAAACACCCATGTACAGAGATTAAGTTAATAGAGGAAGTCTTAATTCAGATTCATGGCGTTGTAGTTGTTTCTTGTATGTGTATGCTGAATGGTATGTTCATAATTTTACTCTTTCCATTATACATTTGCTTTCTATGCTGTGTATGGATGATTTCTTGTTAAATGTTTGAAGTCTGAGAGAGAAAGAGTTAGGAAATGAGTTTCAATTGTTTCTCTATCTAAGCGAGGGTTCCTGCAAGGAGTGCAGTTGAATTGTCCGCAAGGAGTGCGTTGACAAAAAAAAGGGTTCAGAGGTTTGTCTATGAAAGCTCATATAGATTAGCTTTTGTTCTCATTCCCTCAAAGGTGCAGTTAGGCACAGGAGTCGTGCAATGTGTGCACAAACCAAGCTTGAATCCAGGGTTTGAAACCTGAGAAGCTATTGAAGGATTTGTCATTGCAATTAGTGCGTGGAGTTAAAGGTGTTCAACACTGAAGTGATTGAGGGTTGTCGCAAGGAATGCGTGCAGGAGGTTCTTGAAAGGCTGGAAGTCGTGGAAGACCCCCCAAAGGATTCGAACCTGCTAAGTTGTCGAAGGGAAGAGACGAACGATCAAATTTCTTTGTAGAGGATTAGCGAAATCCTGCCAGCCGTCCGATCTGATAGAGAAGCAAGGAGGTTACAGTTGTTTCCAGAGTTTCAAGCTCAGGAGATCGTGAGCCATTGGATCCTCACCTAGTTACCCGTCAGCCGTAGGATCTGACTGGAATTGCACGAGGGTTAAACTCTCGCAGGCAGAGTGAAGGTCCCAAAAAACATCGGGATATCGAAACTTCAGAATTCGGGACTTCGGGAGTCTAGAGGACAGGAGATCAAGTCACTTCATAGTGGAAACCCCGATCTTGATATGGACCGTCCATCTGTTGGGACACGTGGAAGATATCAAGCACCCATCGGTATTTCGGCTACCAAGGTTTTAATTTGACAGAGAAACTACAACATCAGGGAATCGCAAGTCGCGAAATCCCGAGACTGAATCAGGATCGTCCGTTAGTTGAGACAGGTGGCGATAATCAAGAGCCCGTCGACATTTTGCATGTCGGATTTTTGGGGTTCAGGAGGACAGGAGGACATCGACATTTGAATTCATGAAATCGTGAATGATCGAGGATCGTTCATCAGTTGGAACACGTGGTGGAGATCGGAAGCCATTGGCATTTCGGGATTCGGCGTTTCGCAAATCCTGAAGACAGGAAGCACACACATTTCGGAACCGTGAAGTCCGAAACCCCGATAAGGTGGAAAGCTCCGGTGTGGGGTCGACTGACGTCATTTCAACATATAGGAGGTCGGGAATCAGAACTTCGGGAGTTCCGAGGGAAAGAACCCATAAGCATTTTAGTTCCCGAAACCGCGAAGTGACGAGGACCGTCCATCTCTAGGGGACGCGTGGCAACAATCTAGGTCTTCGAAGGAAAATCCTGAAAGGGAGACCATTTTGGGAAATCGGGATTCGAAGGATCGGGAATCCTAAGGACAAAGGGGTCCATGCGTTTCGACATTCGAAAGCCCGAAATCGCGAAAGACTTAGGACTGTGATCATATGGAATAGTGGTCACGTGGACCAAAAGGTAGCCACGGAGACTAACTGTTGTTGAAGCTATTCCAGCATTTCAGGATATCGAAGATCGGGGAATCGAGAAGGCTGAGGTTCTCGACAACAGGGATCGTGAATCCCCGAAACCTGAAATTTCGGTTGGGAAGAGATCAGGTATGCGCAGAAGTTGTGACAGGGGGAAAGAGAAGGACCTGTGAATTGGGTTTTTAACAAATATTCTAGTGAGGAATCGAAAGAGCCACTTCGGTTCGAAGGTGAAGTTAGAACGATCCGTTAAGACCCAGAGGTCAGCGCAAAAGCTTTGCCGAGGAAAAAGGTGATGTCTGCGTCAGGTTTGGTATCAGAGCACAAAAAGGGTTCTTTGCTTTCTGTGGCAAGGAAAAGGAAAATTCACCATGCCACCAAGAAGAAGGGACATGCAAACACCTGATCCTCCATAGGAAAGGGAAATACCAAGAAGAAGAGGTAGGCAGATGCCTGACCCAGCCATGGCAAGAGAAATGCGTGATTTACTCGCTAGACTTGAGGACATGGAGACAGCACAGAGACACACAATCAGTATTGGGGATCTTAGTGATTTCGAAAGTGAAAATGAAGTTGAACATGAAGAAGAAGAAGTTTCAGCGGAAGATGCCGCAAATGAACGCTTGATTAGAGTTGTCGCAAGGATGGGTGCCAGGGCAAAAATGGAAATCCCAGTTTATGAAGGAAACCTGGATGCTGAAGAGCTTCTAGACTGGATTAGAGCTCTGGACACTTATTTCGACTATGAAGATGTCGAGGAAGACAAGAAGGTCAAACATGCTGTCACAAGGCTGAAAGGACATGCAACATTGTGGTGGGATGAACTACAAGCTGACAGACGCTGCAAAGGCAAGCAAAAAATCAGGAGTTGGGATAGGATGATTGCAAAGATGAAGGCAAAATTCATTCACAGAGATTACCAGATTACTCTGTTTCAAAGAATTCAAAATTTGAGACAGAAGCTGATGACAGTGAAGAAATATACCGAAGAATTCTACAGGCTGAACATCAGGGTAGTCATCGGGAAAGAGATGATGAAAAGGTTTCCAGGTACATGAATGGCCTGAGATATGACATTCAGGATGAGATGAGCATGGTAACCATCCGAACGATGGAAGATGATTATCAGATGGCTCTAAAGGCTGAAGAGAAGCTGAGCCGAAAGCAGGGTCAAAGAGGCTGAGGCAGAAGTCAAGCCAAGGGAAAATCAGTTGTCCAAGATAAAAATCAAAAACCCAAGGAGGACTGGAAGAAACCTCAGGCTCGAATTGAAAGAGGTGGAACCTCACAGCGAGGGCAATATGCTGAACAGAGAGGGTAGCATACCAAACAAAGAGGAGATTATGTTGATAATAATATTTTTCCTCGTACTAGAGGTAGAGGAAGAGGAAGAGGTGGAGTAATAAAATGCTTCACGTGTGGAAAGAATGGACACAAATCTTATGAATGTCCAAACAAGAAGAAAGAGAGTGGAGAGACTCACATCTCCGAAGCACAGAGGTGGAATGTTGAGGAAGAAGATGCTGAAGGCGGAAGATCGTTGATGATGCAGAAAGTTCTTTTGACACCAGAGAAGGAGGTGGAAAATCTAGTACAGAGAAACAGACTTTTTCGGACTGCTTGCAAAACCAAGGACAGGGTATGCAAGGTCATTGTGGACAGTGGTAGCACAGATGATCTCATTTCAACGAAGATGGTATAAAAGATGGAGCTGGAGACGATTGAACATCCAAGTCCATATAGAGTTTCATGGCTACAAAAGGGACATCATGTAAATGTCACCAAACAATGTTTAGTTGAATTTAAGATAGGAGGATATAATGATAAGATACTATGCGATGTTATTCCCATGGATGTTTTTCATTTATTGATGGGTAGACCATGGCAATATGATAGAAATGTGATTCATGATGGGAGGATGAGCACATACACCCTAGAAAAGAATGGGAGAACTCACATGTTGCTTCCAATCAAAGATAAGGAAGTGAAACTTGAAGTAAGTAACACGGTACTTCTCATGAGTGGGAAGGAACTCCTTAACGAGGTCAAGAAGAAGGAGGAACCACAATTCATTGTGGTCAGAAAGCCAATGATTGTTTTAACCAACACAAGGATAGATGATTTACCAGAAGAAGTTCAGGAACTGCTGGAAGAGTTCGTTGACATAGTAGTGGACGAACTACCTCGTTCGTTGCCACCAATCAGAAGTGTGAGTCATCATATTGATCTCATACCTGGAGCCAGTTTATCAAACATAGCAACGTACAAATTAACGTCGCAGGAGAATGAAGAGGTCAAAAGACAAGTTCAGGATTTGTTGGATAAAGGGTTGGTTAGAGAAAGCTTGAGTCCATGTGTTGTTCCGACAGTACTCGGTCCAAAGAAAGACAGAGGCTGGAGGATGTGTACCGATTCAAGGGAAATTAACAAGATAACCATCAGGTATAGATTTCCATTACCAAGGATGGATGATCTGATGGATTGCTTAAGTGGAGCAAATTTTTTTTCGAAGATTGATTTGAAAAGTGGATATCACCAGATTCGTATGAGGGAAGGTGATGAATGGAAAACGACCTTCAAGACTAACGAAGGGTTGTATGAATGGCTTGTTATGCCATTTGGTTTAACAAACGCACCAAGTACCTTCATGAGGTTGATGAACGAAGTCCTAAAGGAGTTCATCGGAGAATTTGTCATTGTGTATCTGGATGATATATTGATCTTCAGTAAAACAGAGGCAGAGCATCTAAAACACTTAGCTACAGTGATGAAGAGATTACATCAAGAGAAGTTGCTGATAATCATGAAGAAATCCTCATTCATGAAGACATAACTCATCTATTTGGGATTTGTTATTTCTGCAGATAAATTAAGGATGGATCCAGATAAGGTGGAAGTGATCAAGAATTGGCCATCACCAAAGAGCATATTTGAGGTGAGAATTTTTCACGCATTGGCTAGTTTCTACTGGAATTTCATCAGGAATTTCAGTGGAATTAGTGCACCGATGATGGACATAGTGAAGAAAAGACACAAATCTTTTCACTGGACAGAAGAGGCTGAGAAGAGTTTTAATCAGTTGAAGAGGAAAATCACAGAACAACCAATTCCAGTGTTGCCTGATTTCCAAAAAACATTTCAAGTGAAATGCGATGCAAGTGGATTTGCAATAGGGGCAGTCTTAAGTCAAGAAGATAGGCCGATAGCATACTTCAGCGAGAAGTTGAATGAAGTGAAGGTGAAGTACTCCACATATGACAAGGAGTTCTATGCTATCATTCAGGCATTGAAGAAGTGGATACACTATTTTATTCCGAAGGAGTTTGTCCTATACAGTGACAATCATGCATTGCAGTTTGTGACTCGACAGGAAAAGTTGAATCAAAGACATGTAAAATGGGTTGAATACATGCAGAACTTTACTTTTGTAATTAAGCATATTTCTGGAACTGCTAACAAGGTTGTTGATGCTTTGAGCAGGAAATGTTTGTTGTTGCAGGAGTTCAGAGTTAAAACATTGGGTTTTGATGACCTCGGGGACATGTACAGAGATGATCCAGATTTTAAGAAGGCATATGAAGCAGCTGAGAATCCAATTCTCAGAGATAGAAGCCAATGGACAGAATACATAATCCAGGAAGGATTGTTGTTTAAAGGTAATCAACTTTGTATTCCAAAATGCTCCATGAGGGAGAATTTGTTGAAGGAGAAACACAGTGGAGGATTGGTCAGGCACTTTAGTCACGACAAGACATTCGCAAAATTGAATGATTCATATTTTTGGCCGGGAATGCAAGCAAATGCCAAGAGATTCGTGGACAGATGTAGAATTTGCCAGCATTCGAAAGGAAAGAAACATAATGCAGGATTTTATCAACCATTGCCAATACCTGAGAGGCCGTGGGATGCAGTCAGCATGGATTTCATATTGGGGTTGCCAAGAACACAAAAAGGGTTTGACTCAATCTTTGTGGTGGTGGATAGATTTTCCAAAATGGCACACTTTATTCCATGTCAGAAAACCAGCGACACATCTCACATTGCGAATCTGTTTTTCAAAGAAGTCATTCGACTTCACGACTTACCAAAGAGCATAGTTTCGGATCGAGACACTAAGTTCGTGGGACACTTCTGGAGAACCTTATGGAATAAGCTGGGAACAAATTTATCATTCAGTTCAGCTTATCATCCTCAGACGGATGGACACACAGAAGTCGTAAACAGGAGTTTAGGAGACTTGTTGAGGAGCTTGGTGACAGAACACCACAGGGTGACAGAACACCACAGCCAGTGGGACAACATATTACCACAGGCGGAGTTTGCTTATAATGATTCAATCAACAGAAGCACAGGACAAAGTCCATTTCAAATTGTTTATGGCATGCAGCCGAGAGGAATTTTTGAGCTGAGGGATTCAGAATAGATTGCGACTAGGAGCGCTAGTGCAGAAGACTTCGCAGAGGCAATGAAAGAACTTCACAACCAGATGAAGGAGCGTTTATAGAACTCGAGCCAGGAGTATAAACGAAGAGTAGATCAACACAGGAGACAACTTCAGTTTGAGGTTGGTTATTTGATTCTGGCACATCTATGAAAGGAAAGGTTCCTGAAGGGGACATATAACAAACTGAAGATGAATAAGATCAGACCATGTAAGGTCTTGAAGAAATTTGGAGCAAATGCGTATGAGATTGAATTACCCGATGGGATCGAAATTTCTCCGATATTCAATGTCTCAGATTTGTACCCATACAAAACTGGGGAAGCAGGAACAAGTGATGAACAACCAGAGATCCAGTGGACAAAGCAGATCCCTGTTGCAGAGAAGTCGTAGATGGAAAGCATACTAGACAAAAGAATTAGCAAGAAGATGAGAAGAAGACAATACTTTGAATACTTGGTCAAATGGAAAGGACATCTAGTTGAAGATGCCAGCTGGGAGAATGAAGCAGAGATTCAAAAGCATGGACAGACCATGCGAGAGCTCATGGACAGGAGCCCATGAAAATTTTCAAGCGAGGGAGTATGATGCAGGAGCATCGCCAATGTCAAGCGAGCGTGGGGCAAGCACCAACACATTTTAGACACATGATAAATTATTTAAAAACTTTTGAAGATAAATGCGTCAAAACGTAAATGTGATAGTTAAGGAGATGCGTACTTATATATTGTAAAGGACCTTGAGCGATCTGATATCATCCATAGTAGGTAGAAAGCATTTATGTTAGTAGGTAGCTTTGAATTCTCAGAGTTGACAGTTTTAGGAGTGGAGGGAAAACGGATATAGACACCCTCATTGTGTAATTGTAACATAGAAGGAGGATGCCAATTGAGAGCAGAGTAGTGAAGAACATTACCAAGAGGAAGAAAAGAGAGCATATAGAGTTGGAACAGAGAAACTATAATTGAAAAACACCCATGTACAGAGATTAAGTTAATAGAAGAAGTTTTAATTCAGATTCATGGCGTTGTAGTTGTTTCTTGTATGTGTATGCTGAATGGTATGTTCATAATTTTACTCTTTCCATTATAAATTTGCTTTCTATGATGTGTATGGATGATATCTTGTTAAATGTTTGAAGTCTGAGAGAGAAAGAGTTAGGAAATGAGTTTCAATTGTTTCTCTATCTGAGCGAGGGTTCCTACAAGGAGTGCAGTTGAATTGTCCACAAGGAGTGCGTTGACCAAAAAAAGGGTTCAGAGGTTTGTCTCTGAAAGCTCAGATAGATTAGCTTTTGTTCTCATTCCCTCAAAGGTGCAGTTAGGCACAGGATTCGTGCAATGTGTGCACAGACCAAGCTTGAATCCAGGGTTTGAAACCTGAGAAGCTATTGAAGGATTTGTCGCTGCGAGGAGTGCGCGGAGTTAAAGGTGTTCAACACTGAAGTGATTGAGGGTTGCCGCAAGGAATGCGTGCAGGAGGTTCTTGAAAGGTTGGAAGTCATGGAAGACCCCCCAAAGGATTCGAACATGCTAAGTCATCGAAGGGAAGAGACGAACGATCAAATTTCTTTGTAGAGGATTAGCGAAATCCCGCCAGTCGTCCGATCTGATAGAGAAGCAAGGAGGTTACAACTGTTTCCAGAGTTTGAATCTCAGGAGATCGTGAGCCATTGGATCCTCACCTAGTTACCTGTCAGCCGTAGGATCTAACTGGAGTTGCACGAGTGTTAAACTATTGCAGGCAGAGTGAAGGTCCCGAAAGGCGTCGGGATATCGGAACTTCGGAATTCGGGACTTCGGGAGTCTAGAGGACAGGAGATCGGGTCACTTCATAGTGGAAACCCCGATCTTGATCTGGACCGTCCATCTATTGAGACACGTGGCGGAGATCAAGCACCCGTCGGTATTTCAACTACCAGGGTTTTAAGTTGACAGAGAAAATACAACATCGAGGAATCGCAAGTCGTGAAATCCCGAGACTGAATCAAGACCGTCCGTTAGTTGAGACAGGTGGCGATAATCAAGAGCCCGTCGGCATTTCGCATGTCGGATTTTTGGGGTTCAGGAGGACAAGAGGACATCGACATTTGACTTTGTGAAATCGTCAATGATCGAGGACCATTCATCGGTTGGAACACGTGGTGGAGATTGGAGGGATTTGGCGTTTCGCGAATCCTGAAGACAGGAATCACACACATTTCGGAACCGCGAAGTTCGAAACCCCGATAAGTTGGAAAGCTCCGGTGTGGGGCCGACTTATGTCATTTCATCATATAGAAGGTCAAGAATCGAAACTTCTGGAGTTCCAAGGGAAAGAACCCATAAGCATTTTAGTTCTCGAAACCATGAAGTGACGAGGACCGTCCATCTCTAGGGGATGCGTGGCAACAATCTAGGTCTTCGAAGGAAAATCCCGAAAGGGAGACCATTTCGGGAAATCGAGATTTGGAGGATCGAGAATCCTGAGGACAAAGGGGTCCATGCGTTTCGGCATTCGAAAGCCCGAAATCGCGAAATACTTAGGACTGTGATCATATGGAATAGTGGTCACGTGGACCAAAAGGTAGCCACGGAGACTAACCATTGTTGAAGTAGTTCCGGCATTTCGGGATATCGGAGATCGGGGAATCGAGAAGGCTGAGGTTCTCGACAACAGGGGTCTCGAATCCCCAAAACCTGAAATTTTGGTTGGGAAGAAATCAGGTATGCGCAGAAGTTGTGACAGGGGGAAAGAGAAGGACCCGTGAATTCGGTTTTTAACAAAGATTCTAGTGAGGAATCGAAAGAGCCACTTTGGTTTGAAGGTGAAGTTAGAACGATCCGTTAATACCGGGGGGTCAGCGCAGAAGCTTTGCCGAGGCAAAAGGTGACGTCTGCATCACTTCCCCATTTTCCTTTTCATTGTTGGGGAGATGAATTTATGAAGTGTATTGGAGATTTTCTAGGGAAATATATTGATAAATCCGAACCAAATCCTTCAACGTGTTAGAAATAATAGGTGTGCTTGTTTAACCATAGATAATATAACAATATTGTCACCCAACCATAGGTCGAAGCCACCCCCAAGCACCTTAACCTTGACAGAGAATAATTCTGGAAGCAAATCCTAGGTCCAAAATCCAATCAAGGTAGCGTACCACTCTCTAGAGCTAGCATACCAAGCAGAAAGTCCAAACCATAACCAAGAGAAGTCCAAGCCCAAAACCGAAAATACTAGTTGCAGTGGCTGCAACTGGAGCTACTCTCCAAACTTGCGCACTTACTGAATTTATGCAGTTGCGAGCTGTGTGTGTACAGATGAGCTCTGACATCTTGTATTTATACTTCTATTTCTTAGTTGCCTTGGGCAAATTTTCTTTCTGGAGGCTAAATAATCAATATTAATTATTTTCTTTACCTGAATTATCTTCTAGGGTTATGTCCAAAGCTTTAGGGTTTCTTCTTGCTTTCCAAAATATTCTATTATTGTTAGGGTTACACGTGGAGGTTAATACCTCCCGCAACTACCATAATATCTGTTGATACTGAGAGGGGGGTGAATCAGTATCAAGTACAATTTAAAACCTTTTTCAACTTATACTTAAACCATTCAATTATATCCAATGAGAAATGAACAATAGTATAAGAGTTACACCAATACACCACAATACACCA
>SNQJ01S0007193.1:197326-209577 GCA_010110895.2 Picea sitchensis
GACACTAAGAAGGTTGAAGATGAAAAACACTTTCTCTTAGATTGTCCAGCGTATACCCATATTAGATCTCATTTTCAAAATATTGATCACACTACCAACCTTCCTAACCTCTTAACTCAACAAAAGTATGGTGATCTTGGAAACAAAATTCTAAATAATCACAAGTAATCACTTACCCTCTTAAGGTCCGATAGACCAATTAGGTCTTAGTGGACGTTAATCATCATCATCATCACCATAATATCAACACTCCCTCCTAGCTAGGGAGGTATTGAAAACAATGGTCTTGAGCACAAACATACCATTCAATCGGTAACATCATCATAGCCACACAAGCTATCTCATGATCAAATCACAAGCACCATCATCACTATCAGTATCATCTGCATCATCTCTCGAAGCCATACTCCATCTGATTAATGATGCATGATGTTGAATACATCACTCACTCCACAGAGTGATACAAGAACTATTCTTCTAATATGGACATATGTCCTAGAAGAATAATTGTTCCAACAGATGTTGGAAGCCACACCATGGGCTACAAGGACTATTCTTCTAATCTGGACATACATCCTAGAAAAATAACTATCCTGGACCATTTTCCACCTGGAGAATATCTGTCCACCAGCACACTAACTATCCATCTAGCTGGAAATCATTTTCAACGCTACTGATAGTCTTCATGGAAATTAGATCAATGCCATTCAATAGAACACAACGTTGTCCATCCATAGTAGTACACAACTACTATCCAGTGGTACACAACCACACCAAGTAGCACACAACTATTTAACCAGTGACACATAGTCACAACCAGTGGAACACATCCACCACAGTGGCATACAACTACTGTCCAGAGACATATACTCTCCACAATAATCATATCATCCTGCATAACAATATCATGATACAAACTAAGTCATATGGGCCATTCTTCCACTCATTTGTGAGATCTGGACGAGCATCTTCCCTTAGGAGGTAAAACATCAGCGATGGGCTATTTGGACTATTTTTCTCAAGCATAAAGGAATAATTGTCCCTGATTTCTGAGCTTGGACCATTCACTTAACTGGGCCATTCCTCCGACACTAATCATAGTGCAACTTGGAGAGAATGAGTCTACCCTAGGGAATGCCTGTCCTTGATTATTGAACATGGACCATTCGCCTAACTAGGCCATTCCTCTAACACTAATCATAGTGCAACTTGGATAGAATGAGTTTGTCCTAGGGAATGATTGTTCGGATCATGTCATAATGGAAATGATTGTCCTGCACCAACCTCAAAAACAGACCATTCTTTGAAACTGTGAACTTCGAAAGAATGACTACCCAGCGAGGCAGACCATTCTACTTGACCACCACTCAGAGTGATTGCCAAGAAGAATGGTTGTCCTAGACCATTCCCCCAGATTAGCCATAATGGGAATCGTTGTCTATGTTACATCAATAATCTATCAAACCATTTTCATTACGAAAATGATTGTTTGATCTGGATCATTTTTCGAACTGATCATTTTTCGAACTGGAAAATGCATGTCCGTCAGAAATCTCAAACCATTTTTCGAACTAGAAAGGAATTGCCAATCCTGGACCATTTTTCAAACTGAAAAATGATTTTCCATAAATCAATAACATATAAGTGCTCCCTCCCAACCTGGGAGTAATCTCTTCCTTTTTCAATAAGGAATTCGTCTCCACGAGCCCCAACTTGTTTCTTAAGTAAGCAAACTTTTCATCTTGGGCAGAGGATTTACCAAAATATCTGCTATCTTCTCATCTGTGGAGATATATTGGAGAACCACTTCTCTTTTTTGGACTTCATCGCGGATAATATAATGCTTGATCTCAATGTACTTCGATCTCTCATGGAACACTGGTTTTCTCTGAAGGCTTCATATAGCTCTGATCATTATAATATATCACGATCTAATTCAACACTTATGTTTCCTGCTAGCTCATAATATCGTGGTCGAATTCAACACTTATGTTTCCTGCTAGCTCATGATATTTTGTCGTGGATTAGTAATCCATCATCCCAGACTTCTGAGTAACTATTATGATACATTATCTCTTTCATAGAAAGATTTCACCACGCTTCTGATGTATATGAGATACTCTGCATCAGGTTGTTTGAATCCATACAAGATCTTCTTATATCTACACACATGAGTCTATTTCTGGTATAAGATTCTTTCCCACTTACTTTATTGGGAAGAACAATCTTTTACATGTAAATTCCAATCCATGGATACTACAACAGGTATATATGGTTTACTAGAACAAGTTGTTGTCATAGTCTTCTCCCTCCTTCTGGAAGAATATTTGAATCTTGCAATGCTTCCCTTCATAAGTCTTTTTCACATTTCTTACATACATTGTTCTTTATCATAACTTCCATTTCTTCTGCTCGATTGCTTCTTAGTGGGTTCAAACAAAGCTAGTAGTCTTGTGATTCTTGATATAATAACTGGTTGTTCTTGTTTTTTCTTTCTTTCTTGGAATATTCATGTTCTTCCTCATGTCACTCTTTAGCTCTTGGGTCCATGGGGTCTTCTATATGCCCTTAATATTCCAACTTCTTCCTTTTATCATAGGATCATGGATGTAGATGGACAACCAATGATACTTTAAGGCTTCTTTTCGAAGAAGACTTCTTCTAGAGTCAAATCGAACATGTGTTGCTTATCATGGTTGCTACTTTCAATTGGAACATGGAAAGATACTTCATAATCCTAAATGAATCATATCATTTAGGATTACCTCCCTCCTAATCCTTGCTTCATGCATGAATGCATTCTCTTCTTTTGGAATTATGTAATCAACTCCCTCCATCTAAGAGAGTCCATGCTTATGTCTGCATCCTTATTTCCTTTTGCAAAGTGTCACAAGTCTTTTTCTAATTTCCTCTTGATTGCTGACTTCTTTTTGTTTTGTCTTCTTCTAGGTTTCTTCAAGTTTGATTTTGGTTTTGGCTTATCTTGCAGTTGTTACTTATGTAATAGCTTCCACAGGAATTGTTACCAAGGATTGTCAATGTACTTCATCTTTTCATGTGTATTGCTTGACTTGTAGTCATCATGATAACAATCCTTATCTTGTTATTCTTCCATAGGTATTGTTTCACTTGAACATCTTATCTTCTTAAGAAATCGATATGCAAGATATATATAGAAACTATGTAAACATTGTATGTACAAGAACTATGAAGAATATTGTTACCTTGTCTTAGAAGAAGAAGTATGTTTTATCCTGCTTGGCCTTCTTTGAGGGTTCCCTTTCTTCGGCAACTAATGCTTCGTATGTTTCCTTCCTTAGGCCAAACTTCCTCTCATTCCTGAAATTCTTGAATTTTTTTTGTGAAGGCTTGATCATCGTATTTCTTTTTGGATTTCTCTTTTATGTTAATCATTGATTCTTCTCGTGCACAACAAGTACAAAGTTCTTCAAATGTGAGATATTCCTTTCTTGTGTTCATGCTTGCGGAAAATGCATCCCATGTCTTGGTAAGGTTGTTGAGTACTATATTTACCAGTTCCTTGAAATGATTTCTTCAATAGCTTGTAGTTGATCTCTTAACTGAGAGATTCTCACAAAGTATGACATTATGCTTTCATCATGATTCATTTTCATGTCACGAAGCTCATTCTTTATACTCATTACTTGTCCAATGTTTCTGACTGAGAAGAGATTAGTTAGGGCATCGTTGATATTATTATATGAGTCAAGATGAGAGATGTAGGGTATCAAGTGGTATTTTACAGAGTCCACTATGATACTCATGGCATTGATGTCATTGTCCTTGAACTTCTCCATAACTACAATGTTCTGCGGTTCCTTCTCTTTTGCTTCTTCAAATTGTGGTTCCACGATCTTTCCTTTCACGATATCCAACACTTTATTCTTGGCAAGGATGAGGTCAATCCTTGTTTTCCATGCTCTGAAGTTAGAATCCCCTTTGACTGTTTGACTTGGTCAACCTTTTACTTCATGACTACTTTGACTTGGCCAACCTTTTATTTTGACTTGGTCAGCCTTTCACTTTGACCAAAAACTCAAACTTGACATCTTAACTTGCTGAGAATACCAGGAGGTGTGCTAGGTTAGGGCGCACTAGGCTATCTAGAAATTAGGTCAATCTCTTCCCTTAAGGTACCTCAAAACGAGGGTTAGGGTTTCATTGCTGCAACAAAAAATTTGACTGCAACTACAACTGTAACTGAGCAAATCCTCCCAATCTATCTTCCAGCAGTTAGACTGTCTGAAGATAGTGTGGGCCCATAAACTGTTAGAAATAATATGTGTTCTTGTTTAACCATAAACAATATAACAATATTGTCACCCAACCATAGGCCGAAGCCACCCCCGAGCACCTTAACCTTGACAGAGAATAATTCTGGAAGCAAACCCTAGGTCCAAAAGCCAATCAAGGTAGCATACCACTCTCCAGAGCTAGCGTACCAAGAAAAAATTCCAAACCATAACCAAGAGAAAGTCCAAGCCTAAAATCGAAAATACTAGTTGGAGTAGTATTTTCGGTTTTAATATAGTTTCCATGTAATAAAGGCCGACATTAGTTAATAAGGCCTATTTAATAAATGTGAACATGTCAATGTAAGAAGACTTAATAGAAGCTTCTGCTTCTAGAAAGTTCTTCCTCTAGAATGTCCTTTAGAAGATAGAATTAATATAAATAAGAGTAGGAGGCATGATAATTTCTTGTCTTGAGAATTTTAGTAATATAGGGCTGCTTTGTTAGAGGTTCCCCCCTCGAAGAGGCAAGTGAACATTGATTTCTATCAATGAAGGTATCATTTTTTGTATTGTGGTTCTCTACATTTTGTTGTTCCACTGGTATTTTATGCAGTATTTTTGTTTTCTACTTATTATAATAGATATGGTACCACACACTAACTTTTCTATATTTGAGCCAATTTCCCTTTTCAACACTACATACAAAATCCTGACTAAGATCATCGCCAACCGCATTAAAACACTTCTCCCCAAACTTATCTGAAAAAACTAGGGTGGTTTCATGGAGAACAAACAAATAATAAACAATAGTATATTGGTTCAAGAAGCTATCCACTCAAGTAGGATCAGAAAGGATAAAGACATGGTGATAAAACTAGATAGGACAAATGCCTTTGATCGAGTTAAGCACTCCTTCCTTTTCTCAATTCTCCACAAATTAGGTTTTTCAGAAGCATTTCTTGATTGGATCTGAGCTTGCATAGGCTCCCCTTGGATCACCCCAATGATAAATGGCAGGCCCACTCAATTCTTCAGATCAAGTAGAGGCCTCATGAAAGGTTTCCCCCTTTCTCCATCTTTGTATATCTTAATGGTCGATTTTATCAGTTGGAAGTTAGAAGCAGAACATAGAAAGGGTCATCTCCTTGGCATCCAAATTACTCATTGAGTGAAGGATATTAATAATTCCCAATTCACAAATGACACTCTTCTCTTATTGGTGGCTTCCGCAATCATCGCAAGGAGATTCAAAAAAAAATTGGACGATTTTTTAGCAGCCCCGGGGGGAAAGATTAACAATAGCAAGAGAAAAATATATGACTCTAATATAACATGATGGGATCCCCAAGTCATTATCTCCATAATCTCTGGGTTCCTAACAATTATCAACTGGTCCTATTTAAAAAGCTGGGAATGCCAATATTTCTCAATTCCTCTACTTCTTAGGCATGGCATGAAGTCCTTAGTAAAATGGCGACCCACATTCAAAGTTGGGGAGCCCAATGGTTAAACCCGACAGGTAAAATTGTTCTCTTAAAATATGTTCTTTCTACACTAACTATTTTCCAATGTACAACCCTATTGGAACCAAAAGGAGTTCTAGACAAGATTTCTAGGAATCTTATAAGTTTTCTATGAGAAGGAGGCAAAACAAACACAAATAAGTTCCATTTAATAAACTTGCACACGGTGTGCCAACCTACAGACAAAGGTGGTTTAGATATTAGAAGCCTAACACTCATGAATGAAGCACTAAGGGCTAATCTAGCGTGTCGATTGGTTTCAGGATCAACAGGCTGATGGAATCTTTCTCTCATTTCTAAATATCTAAGCCCTCCTAGATTGCATAGCCTTGATGACCCTCTCCCTAATATAAAAGGATCTTCCATCTGTAAACTTTTTAAAGCTGCAACATCACTCATTCAATCAAAGTTATCCTAGACCCCGTGGAATGGAGAATCGATCAATATCTAGAATGGTAGTATAATAGGAAGATTCCCTTTGGGACAAGTTGAAGAGTTGACCCCTCTAAAAAATTGGAGCATCAACACATGCCTCACTAAGCTAGTTGACTTCTCACTCTAGGTAGAAAATGGGAAGTGGATAGGTTGGAGGAATCTCTCCTCACCATGACATATTTTATCTCTGGTTCCCAAATTGTACAATCTCCTTGCAGGATGCGCCCCTATTGAAACTCAAATAAAAGATACTTCTTATTGGGGGAACTCTGAATGTTCAGTAAAACAAGGATTTTATCATTTGGTAGAAGGAATGCCAAGGCCTCCCCATTCTAATCTTTGGTCCTTCATTTAGCACGACCCCTCTCTTCCAAAAATAAATGCTTTTTGTTGGGTCCTAGTTAAAGGAAAGCTTCTTACAACATAAAACCTTAAAAAGGGGGAATTGTTGGACCATCTTGGTGTGCACTATGCAAATATGCAACAAAATCGTCCCAACATCTCTTCTTTGATTGTGATTTTTCAACGAAAATATGGAATCAATTATACTCTTCGCTTCTCCCTCGCTACAAACCCCCTTCAAATTTAAATGACATGTTCATATGTTGGAAACAAAGATATGCTGACAACTTCACCAAAAAACCTCTCCTAGTGAGCTTATGGGAAACAATCCCTAAATTTATGTGCAAGGAGATTTGGTTGACTATAAATAAGGCCATTTTCCAAAATAAGCTTCTCACGCCTTCCAAAACTCCCTCAAGGACCCACAACCTTTTATCTAAAACCTTTTGTGTAAAATCAAGACAATCAGACTCTCTTTTGGATCTTGATGAACCAGAGCAAGCATGGTTCACAAGCATACTTAGCTTTTGATTCTTTCAACTCTCTACATCACCTTCCCCATCGCCCCTTAAGCATCTCTAACATTTTAGATTCTCTGATCAGGATTTTGGCCAATGGAAACAACAATAAGCATCGATCATTTTATTCTTTGATGGGGATTTGGAAGGAAATCCAGGGGTAGCAGGTGCAGGGAGATTCATCCTTGACTCCGAAGGAAATCAAATCATTGAATATTCTTGGGGGTTGGGGGACAACAAAAATAATCAAGCAGAAGTACTTGTAGTGTATATGGGAATGAAACTAATCTAGGCAGAAAAATCAGCTCGATTCGTCGTCATTGGTGACTCTGATCTGATCATTAAGGGGATATAGAGGTTGAGCAAAAATGCACACTCTAACCTTAAACAAATATACCAAAGAATAATGAGCACATAGCAAAAATTCAAAATTGTGGACTACTATCATATATATCGAAGGAAAAATGGGAAGGTTGATAGTCTTGCTAAAGAGAAAAAACAATTGGCACAATAAAACATTAGAATCAATGGGGAGCTTTCGTTAATCCACTTCCCCTAATCCAATGCTGCAATTTTAAAAATATATATATAAGTCCCATTAGCAAGTGTTGAATCAGATCATTAACTCCAAAAAAACAAGGATTAGGAGGGGATGTGACCCCACCTCCCATCCGTATTAAGGTTAATCACATCATCAGGGCACATGATGCATCAAGAGCACCCCCCCCATGACATGAGGCTCCAACACATGCTAATCTATCCTCATGTAAATGTTATTGAATCAACCCCAAACTAATTGACAAGTCCATATGGGATTTCATTTTCACTTCTAGACTGAATTTTTTAAGTCATTCCCCTCAACTCCTTTGGCATCTCATCTCATGGGGGTGCATCATGGTTACAGGCTTCTACAATTAATTACCTTCATGCCCCATCATTTTTGCATATGGCGTTGTCTTCTCACATTTGGGTTTCTTTGGTCGTTCCAAATTGGGATTATAATCAGTGTATCTGCAAGGATGCAAACGTCAATTGGGAATTTCTTGAATACTGGGTAAGCTCCTGTCTTTCTGGATTCAATCGACAATTTCTCTCCTGGATACATGTCACTTGTTTCAGATCCTCCAAGGCACGTGGCATCGAATTCACCTTCCTTGTGACTTCACTGACTGCAAGGTGGAAAAACTACAATAACAAATGTAGAAAAAACAACATGAAATGGAGTCTCTTCATGTCTCAAATGCCCAGCTCTGTAACACCCCAATTTTAATCTCTATGAACTAGAATGTATTATGTAAATGTGACTTAGGCTGGTGAGCTGATAAATTTGGAAAGGGGACGGAGTCCCTAGGAAATGTAGTACTTCTATATATATATATATATATATATATATATATATATATAATACATTGTTGGTTGCAAGACAAATAAGGACAAGAGAATGGGGCTATGATCCCACGAGAGAGGGAGCTAAAGGGGCTAAGTCTTTTGATTATATTTTATTTACCCATTTTGGCTTTAATTGAGAAAAGTGGTTACATGATCTTCTCGAGGATGCCATGTGGTTCTTGGTTCTTGTAATTATATATGAGCCCTACTTGTGGGTTGTTTGGGGGGTTGTTCTTGGTTAATCATTTCATTTTGAGAATTCCTCATTTCACTCTTGCTAATTCATGTATTCTTGGGCTAAGCATGAAAACGAATAGTTGGAGGTAGAGAGCCATTGCTAGACGGATGTAAGAAATTATTGATCATTCCAGGAGGGAATGGATGTCTATGTGCATGAGATTGTTGGTAATTCGGAAAGAACTGTCCACAACTAATAATCCTTGGAGTTTCCAGCATGGATATTTTCTGACTAGTATCACTAGATCCCTAAAGAGAAATGGAACAACTTGAGGGACTGAATGGCAGAGAAAGGATTTCATTTATTTGGGTTGTGAGGGTTGAATGGGAAAGAGAGCTGGAAATTATGATTGTTGTGTGGTTGGGAAAACATGAGAACAACTTAGCCAATTGTTGTGTATTTTATCTTTGGCCTACGACCCATCCTTGTGGATTCATAGCCCTGGCTTGGGGGTGACATCGTTGTTGAGAGTAAATGAACAACAATGTCTATGGTTGGGAGGAAATTCCTTGGTATGCAACTAGTTGGTGATAGTTTAATTAAAGATAAGTGCTCTTTGTGTTTTCTGCATAATTTATATTCTGCTATGTATATTTATCTCTGAGATGTATTTTCGTGTGCATGCTTGCTGGTTATTGTTGTGCATGACACATTGTTCCTTTATTCGATGGTTTAGCATGAATCTTGTTAATTGCATGACCTGAATTTATGTTATTGATTAATTAAATAATGGAATAGAATTCGTAATAAGTCCAAGAGAACGAATTTTCGAAGTATCCAGGCAATGGGTACGTTTCAAATCAGCACCCGAGAAGATAGTTTTGGTATTTGTTGTACCTGACATGATATGAGTTAGTTCAGATCATTCTTGGAGAGTGTTTTGAGGTAGTGTATCCCAACCTAGCAGCTGGGTATGTTACATATTGGTATCATAGCCTTTGGTTGAAACACAAGATTGGTATGGGCCAGAACGAGTGCAAATCAGGCAGATTCGTTGTCACAGATTTCGGTTTGTACAAATTTGGGGAAAATGGTGAAAAATTGGAGAGAAAAATCCCAAAATTCGTGATTAGATTCAAGCTTTAGATGACTTGGGACTATCTAATAAGTTAATGGATTCAATTTGAAGAGTTGTAGAGCCGAATTCAACCTAGAAGATCATAAAAATGAACAGTCGAATTCAACCTGTAAGAACCGAATTCAACCTGGCTTAGGGGTGACATTGTTGTTGAGAGTAAATGAACAAGTGTCTATGGTTGGGAGGAACATCCTTATTATGAAGCCAATTGCTGATGGTGTAATTAAAGAAAATTTATCTTTGTGTTTTATGCATAATTTATATTCTTCCATGTATATTTATCTCTAGGATGAATTCAACCTGGAAGAGCCAAATTCAACCTGGCTCGAGGGTGACAATGTTGTTGATAGTAAATGAACAACAATGTCTATAGTTGGGAGGAACATCCCCGGTCTGCAACCAATTGGTGATGGTTTAATTAAAGATAAGTTCTCTTTGTGTTTTCTGCATAATTTATATCCCACTATGCATATTTATTTGTGAGATGTATTTTCGTGTGCATGCTCACTGGTTATTGTTGTGCATAGCATGTCGTTCCTTTCTTGGATAATTTAGCAAGAATCTTGTTAATTGCATGGCATGGATTTATGTTCTTGATTAATTAAATAATGGAATATAATTTTTAATCAGTCCAAGAGGACGAATTTTGGAAGTACCCGGGCAAGGGGTAAGTTTCATATCAGCACCCGGGTAGATAGTTTTGGTATGTGTTGTACTGGGTATGATGTGAGTTAGTTCAAATCATTTTTGGAGAGAATTTTGAGATAGGTTGGCCCAGCCTGGAGGATGGGCACATTACATATTGGTATTAGAGCCTCTGGTTGAAACACCAGACTAGTATGGGTCGACTGTTATAGGAAAATCCCCCTACGGACAAGAGGATTTCATGTTGAACCCTAAATCTCTAAGATCAAGACAGAAAGGTGATAACTTTGGTCACTGACATCCTTTTAAACCTAGCTAAGTCAATCAAACAGAGAAAAGGAAGAAGATGTACCTTTTTACGATGTTTGTCCTTGCCCAGTTCCAAGTTGAGCTCCGATCCACAAGCTCTTCAACAGGTCCTGCAATCCAATCAAAGACAAAGCATGCTTCCTATTCTACTACGATTAGTCTGAAACTAGATCTATCCATTAAAGACAAGTTCATGTAGGTATACACAATCTTGAAGGAAATAGACCAAGCACATGTATTAATGAGAACTTCGATAGAGATACTTACAGACCTTTGATGTAGATGTAGCAGCCTCACCAAGCTCTCCTTGTACAACCCCTTGCTCAAATGATCCACAAACAAAATGACTATGTTTCAATGATTATCTCCCTTATGAGATCATAAGTTTGATGCCTTCAATGTCCTCAATACCACTTCTCATGAGATCACAGTTTGGTATCTCTAAAACTCCATCTATTTGACCACGAGAAGGCCTCCTTATATAAGCTTGGAGAGACCCAACCACGTTAGATATTCTTGGGATAGGTTGAGGATCCTTCTCCATCAATTGTGGATCTTCCCTAAGATCCAACCTTGACCTCAGATTCGAATCCAACCAACTCCAGAGATGAGGGGGATTTTTCCCTAATTTTCCTCAAACAACCCAAGATTTCCTCAAATAGCCCAACGCTCCCCCAGAATGGGGCACAAAGTGTTGCAATGCTCCCCCAAAGGAGGGAAAGGAGCGTTGGCACTCCCTGACAGTGGGTAGGGGAGTGCTGCCCAAAATTTCGTCAAAAAATCTCAGCTCTCCCCCAGAAGGGTGCACAGAGTGCTAGAACGCTCCCCCAAAGAAGGTCAAGGAGCGCTAACACTCCGTGACAGTGGCTAGGGGAGCGTTGGCCTTCAAAATTCATTTTTAAGTGTTTTTTTCCATGGGAAAATCTTTGTACTCTTCATCAAATGATTTCTCTTCTTTAACCAGTCTCTGAGGGTGTCTTCAAGTGTTCCTTGTGATTTCGTTCGAGACACGACATGGGCAAGATGACTGTATGTTGTCTGTGACACATGTGGCCAAAATGCGACACTTGTAATAAAGAAAATATGTCATCATTGAAGTGAGTAATTTTGATGTGTAACAGATTTCCCCCAAAGTGCGAAGTTAGAAGACGGAAACCGATGACTGAAGTACTTTGTAGACTTTTTTGAGCAAAGGTATGGACTTGGAGAACCTGGTAGAAGCTGCACACAACTATCAAACAAATATTATGAGATGTTTCAAACCCAAGGCAGGCATACCTATGCTTGGGTGATAAAGACTTACAAGGTATGGCCGCCATAAGATACACTTTGGATCCATAATTATATTAACAAAGAGTATAGCCACCAAAGATACAATGCGGATATATACTTTGTAAGGTAGCTAGAGAGGTAGTGGGGGGGGCCAGAGGGCCCATAGTGATAATAGTGGAGGTCATTCAATGTAAGGTGGACTAGGTCCACTATATTATTAAATAAGGCCCACTATGGTAGTTAGAT